>JAKCPB010001277.1:0-182372 GCA_021442155.1 Cymbidium sinense
TATAAGTTGGCTTAATGAGCCATGTTCAATGATCAATTTTGATGATAACAAATGAATGCTTGGATATTCTAATGAATGTTTTATGTTTTATATATCAATTGCTAATTACATATAATACATCTCACAATATGTTTGAGGAAATTGCAAGACTATAAGAATGAAAGATAGATCAAAATGGATAATGTGAAGCTCAAGATATAATTTTAGGTTATATGCATTTATAACTATCTTAGAAATTCATATGAGTTCATTGGCATGAATCAATTTGCTCACAACTTAACATATTATTTTAATGATATATAAATGTCTATCTAATTAACATTCAATTATATGTTTCATACATAACATTTGAATTGTCAAAATAATAAATGATAATAAATTATGACTATTAAGTGTAATTATTTTATTTACTTAATATAATTAAATATTTTAGTTTAATTTAAAGGTTATATGATAACTAACATATGTATGATTATATATAAATTATATCATAATATTTAAATATCATATTTCAAAATAACAAAAATATGTGAAAATGTTATATTTAGCCAAAGTCATTTTATAATCAAGGAATTTATATCTGATTTCATCTCTAATATTCCTTGGATTCTTTCCTTAATTTGATAGGTTACATGATCCAGTTTGATTAAAATTGAATTTATTATGACTTTTCAAACATTAGCTTATTTTAATAATGAATGCATGCACATGCTTTGAATATATTAAGAGTCATATTTGATTATTTTTGACTTGCCCATATGAATAGACAAATTTTGCTACTTGAATTTAATATTTATTTAATATAAATTTTTTTATTGAATATTAAATTATTAGATGATAACATGATGTTAGAATAATATATTATTTTGAAATAATTCAAAATGGCATTCTTTCCTATAAATAGCCCTCATTCTCTTCATGAAAGCATTCCTCATTCAAATTCAAAATCCCTCCAGCAAATCTAAGAGAAAATTTCTTAGATTTTCCTTCCAAGTGTTCTCCAAATATTGCAAGATCAAATCCTTGGTGTGGAAGCTTTAACATCTTCAACTAAGTAAGCATTCTCAAATTACTTGAGATTATTTTCTTGATCTTAATCCTTTTTTAGTTGTTCATGCTATTTTCATCATCTATTTATTCTTTCCAATTTATACTTTTTGGTGGATTAGTCTTTGGACATTATTTTTTACATCTAAAACTAGTTTGTAAGATCTATTTCAACTTGTTGAAATTTTTTAACTTCCTACAAATTTCTTTTGGTTACTTGAAATATTTCTTCATTAGTCTTATTTTGAAAGATCATTTATTCTGATGTATTTTAGAAGTATATTTTAAGCATTTCAAATTAATCTATTGTGCTGAAATTAATTTCATATTTGCTACATATCATTTTTAATTAAAAGCTTACTAGCCTACTAAGATCTATCATATACTAATTTTATTAAAGTATTTTGTGATCATTTACATTAATTGAAATCATCTTTTTGGTTAAAATATAATAAATTATTCCTTCCTGAAATTTATTTTATTGTGCAAAAGAATATTATGAATTTATTTTGAAATCATTTTTATATTAGTCTACAAATTGTAATAACATAAACATCTTGGTATGATCACTTTAAGATATTTATTTTATTATTTCTTATCAATATTAAGTGAGCATTTTATCTTGCCAAAATGTTTAAGTTGTAAGTGATCATTTATAAGTTGTGAGATCATTTTTGAATTGATAGCTTGGTATATTTGTGAGATTTATTTTATCAAAATTTATTATTTTGTATTTTTCTTTTGTGTCGTAAAATTTATATTGGGTTGTACTCCCTTGTATAGAAGAGTACATATTGTTGTAGGGTTGTACTCCCCCTTATAGGAGAGTACTATTTGTAAGCTATTTTGCATTTAGTGGATTCATGTGGCTAGGGGACAGAGCTTTTAGAGTTTAGAACCACATAAAATTGTGCCTATTATCTCTCTTTACTTTATTGTATTTTTGTTTTGTTGCATTAAGAATTGTATCTTATCATTATAAAATGAAAAATTAATTTTCTATTAAAAATTAAAATTTAAGATTTAGCTTTTAAAATTTTTAATATCCCAAATCACTCTCAAGCTCTTTTTCTTTTATTAGCTTAACATCTAAGAGTAGATCTTTTCACTATAGGCACAAGCTTTCCCAAAGGGTTCACCACTGAGGACAATCCACTCATAGACCTCCACTTTTAGATAGTGTACCATTCTGATTATTGGAAAAATAGAATTAGTACATTTTAAGAGGTCAAGATGCACACATGTGGTATATGTTGACACATCAATATCATACACCCATATTAGAAGTAAATGGCATAAAAGTAGAAAAACCTTTGAGAAATGGGTAGTTGAAAGAGAACTTGATGAATTAAATTCTGGGCTTGTAATACTTTACATTGTGCTTTATTACCTGATGATTACATGAAAATTTCTATGTTAAGTATAGCAAAAAAAATATGGGATAAACTCATTATAACTTATGAAGGAACTAGTGAAGTTAGAGATGCTCACATAAACAAACTTGTTCATGAATATGAGTTATTTCATATGTCTCCTTCTGAATCTATTTCTGATATGTATACTAGATTCATGAAAATAATTAACACATTGCATTCTCTTGGAAAAACATATAAGAATCAAGACTTAGTCTATAAGATTCATAGATGTCTTCCAAAAGAATGGGAAGCTAAAGTAACAGCTATTAGTGAAGCTAAAGATTTATCTACTTATCTACTTGATCAGCTTTTGGGTTCTTTGATAGCACATGAAGTTATTGCTCAAAGGGATAAGATGGATAACTCAACAAAAGGGAGAAGGAGAAAGGAAAAGCCATTGCATTACAAGTTGATGATAGTGATGAGCATAACAACTCAAGCTCAAATGGTGATAGTTATGAGGTGGTCATGCTATCCAAAAGACTTGGGAACTTGCTAAGGAAGAAGAATCAAAAATATAAAAAAAATCTAAATACTATAAATTTCAAACTAAGAAATTTCCTACAGGTGAAAGGATCATTTGCTACCATTGTAAAATGCCTGGACACATAAGAGGTGATTGTCCAAAACTTGCTGAATCAAAGAAGAAAGAGATTGATGTGAAAAGAAGAAAAAATCTGAAGGAGAAAAGTACCATAAGATGAAGAAGATGACTTTATAGGCCAATCTAGATTTAAATGAATCAATTTCTCATCGATGAAGAGGTCAACATATATCTTATGGAAAATGGAGAAATCGAATTCTTCAAGAAAATCAAAGGCATGATTTGGATAGTGGATGTTCAAGATGATGGAGATAAAGATAAATTTTATTGATTTGTTGATTTGAAGATATTACTATATGAATCATAGATAAGAATTAAAACATAATTTAATTTCTATTAGTCAATTATGTGATAAAGGTTTGAATGTAGTATTCCATGCATCATATTATTATAAAAAATAATGAAAATGTTTTTTTTAGTAGACAAAGATATAAAAATATTTATGTCATTGATTTAGATAGATTTCATGATGTGGATTTGAATTTACTTTATTTTAAAAGCACTCATGATGATATAAGGTTATGGCATAGGAGACTATGTCATATTAAAATGCACAAACTTAATAAAATTGCCAAACTTGATTTAGTAGTTGGATTGCCTAAATTAAATTTTCATTCAAACTATGTTTGTGATGCATGTATTCATGATAAGCATTCTAGAAGCTCATTTAAAAGTAAAATATTGTTTCTACTGACCTCTAGAATTAGACTTGGATTTATTGCACATGGATTTATTTGGTGGAAAAAATTATGGTTTTGTGATTGTTGATGATTTCTCTAGATATTCTTGGGTTTTATTTATAACTTACAGGGATGATGTTTTTGGTGAGTTTAGAAAGTTTTCTAAATATATTCAAAGAGAACTAGGCCTTTTGGTTAATAGGGTTCAAACTGATCATGGTGGCAAATTTTAAAATAAATTATTTGAGGATTATTGTTATGAACATGGGATTAGACATAATTTTTTTGCACCTAGAACTCCCCAACAAAATGGAGTAGTAGAGAGATAAAATAGAATATTAATTGAATTAAGTAGATCTCTGCTTGATGAGTATAAATTGCAAAAATATTTTTGGGCAGAAGTAGTAAATAATGTATGTTATGTGATGAATATAATTTATTTTAGACCAATTTTGAAGAAGACACCCTATGAATTATTTTTGGAAGAAGCCTAAGATTGAACACTTTCATGTATTTGGATGTAAAGCTTTATTTTGAATAATGGAAAAGAGCATTTAGGTAAGTTTGATTGCAAAATCGATGATGGTATTTTCTTAGGATACTCTTTCTAGTAGAGCTTATAGAGTTTTCAATAAGAAAAAATGATTGTAGAAGAATCAATACATGTTATTTTTTGATGAAAATTTAATTGATCCCATTAGAAATGAAGTGATTGATGAAGAGATTGATAATTTTAAGAAAATATCTTTAGAATATAATGTGGATGATTCATTGCTAAAGAATGGAAATATAATAAAAATCATCCAAAAGGAACTAATTATAGGAGATCCTTCAAAGGAGTTATGAAGAGATAACAGAGAGGTTGTAGATCATTTAGCATTTTTATGAGGTTGAACCAAAAAATTTAGAAGAAGCATTAAAAGATAATTTTGGATTAATGCTATGGAAGAGGAGTTGAATCAATTTGTAAGAAATAATATTTGGGAATTAGTCCCAAGACCCCAAGATCAAAATGTCATTGGAACAAAATGGGTCTTTTGGAATAAGCTAGATGATTCAGTTGTATTATTAAAAATAAAGCTAGGTTAGTTTCACAAGGGTACACACAAGTTGAGGGTATAGATTTTGAAGAATCTATTGCACCCATAGCAAGATTAGAAGCTATTAGGTTACTTTGCTTATGCTTATTTTAGGATTTTAAACTTTTTAAATGGATGTCAAGAGTGCATTTTTGAATGGATTTATTGAGCAAGATGTATTTGTAAAGAAACCACCTAGATTTGAGAGCCTTGATTGTCCAAATCAGTGTATAAATTAAAGAAAGCATTATTTAAAAAAGCTCATGCTTGGTATGATAAAGTTAAGTAACTTTTGATATGGATTTAGAAAGGGTAGAGTAGACACCACCTTATTTCTTAAGAGCATAGATGATGATTTGATAGTGATACAAGTGTATGTAGATGATATATTATTTGGAGTATAAATGAATCTTTGTGCCATGAGTTCTTATCTTTGATGTCTAAAGAGTTTGAAATGAGTATGATGGGAGAACTTAATTTTTCTTAGGTCTTCAACAAGAAAATGGCACATTCATCTATCAAACTAAGTACACAAATGAATTGCTTGAGAGGTTTGACATGAAAAGATTTAAATCTAGTAAAACTCTATGAGCCCATCTACAAAATTGGATTTAGATGAATTAGAAAATCTGATCAAAAACTTTATAGAGTATGATAGGTTCACTTTTATACCTTGCTAGTAGGCTGATATTATGTTTGTTGTTTGTTTCATTTTCGGCCAACAGAGAATCTCATTTAATAGCCAAGCATATCTTTGGTATTTGATAGGCACTACTAGGTTAGGTTTATGGTATTCTAAAAATTCTTTATCATGTGATTTGGTTGCTTATTCTAATGCTGATTTTATGAGATGCAAAGTAGATAGAAAAAGCACATCAGGCACATGTCATTTTTTAGGATCATCACTTGTGTCTTTGTCATCTAGGAAACAAAATTTTGTAGCTTTATCCACTATTGAGAGGTGAAAATAATAACCTAGGTTGTGTTGCTCAGTCCTTTGGTTAAAGAAACAATTAGAAGATTTTGGTATTAAGCAAGATCACATTCTAGTTAGTATGACAATACTATTGCTATTAGTTTGACCAAAATCTTATTCGACTCACAACCAAGATAAATTAGACATCATTTTATTAGGGATCATGTTTTGAAAGGTGATGTTAATATTTATTTACCAATTTACAAATTGCAGATATTTACAAACCACCAAAAGAACATTTTTGTACTTTAAGATGCATGCTTGGAATGTTAGATCCTAATATTTAAAATTATATGTAGTTTGTTCTCACTTTTTGATGTTCTCAAAAGGGGGATAAGAGTAAAATGTTGGTTAGTATTAAGTCTATTTCATGCATACATTTAGGGGGAGCAACATTATTCATCTCTTGTGCATAAATTGTTTTATAAGAGAATTTTTTCAAAAACTATGATGAAAGGTCAATTTGCACCATCATCAAAATTAATACCCAACATTAGTTTATCATCGTCAAAATGGGGGAGATTGTTGGCTTAATGAACCTCATGTTCAATTCGATCAATTTTGATGATAACAAAGGAATGCTTGGATGTTCTAATGAATATTTTTATGTGTTTCAGATATATTAATTGCTAATTACATATCCAATACATCTCACAATATGTTTGAGGAAATTTCAAGACTAGAAGAATGAAAGATAGATCAAAATGGATAATGTGAAGCTCAAGATATAATATTTTAGGTTATATTTTATAACTATCTTAGAAATTCATATGAGTTCATCAATTTGCTCACAACTTAACATATTATTTTAATTTATATAAATCTCTATCTAATTAACATTCAATTATATGTATCATACATAGCATTTGAATTGTCAAAATAATAAATGATAATAAATTATGACTATTAAGTGTAATTATTTTATTTATTTAATATAAATAAATATTATAATTTAATTTGAAGGTTATATGATAACTAACATATGCATGATTATATATAAATCATTACATAATATTTAAATATCATATTTCAAAATTAACAAAAATATTTGAAATTTTGTATTTTAGCCAAAGTCATTTTATAATCAAGGAATTTATATCTAATTTCATCTCCAACGGATTCCTTGGATTTTTTTTCCTTTGATTTGATAGGTTACCACGCTTTGATTAAAATTGAATTTATTATGACTTTTCAAACATTAGTTGATTTTAATAATGAATGCATGCTACATGCTTTGAATATATTAAGAGTCATATTTGATTATTTTTGACTTTCCCATATAAATAGCCAAATTTTGGCGCTTGAATTTAATATTTATTTAATATAAATTATATTTTTATTGAATATTAAATTATTAGATGATAACATGATGTTAGAATAATAAATTATTTTGAAATAATTCAAAATGACCATCTTATAAATAGCTCTCATTCTCTTCATGAAAGCATTCCTCATTCAAATTCAAAATCCCTCCAACAAATTTAAGAGAAAATTTTTAGATTTTCCTTCCAAGTGTTCTCCAAATATCGCAAAGATCAACTTGGTGTGGAATCTTCAACATCTTCAACTAAGCAAGTTTTCTCAAATTACTTGAGTTTGTTTTCTTGATCTTAATCCTTTTTAGTTGTTCATGCTATTTTCACCATCTATTTATTCTTTCCAATTTATACTTTTTGGTGGATTAGTCTTTGGACATTATTTTTCACATCAAAGTTTCTCAATCATTTTTTTGTGAAAAACTCTTGTGATAGTTTGTAAGATCTATTTCAACTTGTTGAAATTTTAACTTCCTACAAATTTCTTTTGGTTTCTTGAAATATTTCTTCATTAGTCTTATTTTGAAAGATCATTTATTCTTAGATCTATTTTAGAAGTATATTTTAAGCATTTCAAATTAATTTATTGTGCTGAAATTAATTTCATATTTGTAGATATCTTTTTTTAATTAAAAGCTTACTAGCCTACTAAGATTTTATCATATACTAATTTTATTTATGTATTTTGTGATCATTTGCATTAATTGAAAGCATCTTTTGGTTAAAATATAATAAATTATTCCTTACTAAATTTATTTTATTGTCAAAAGAATATTATGAATTTATTTTGAAATCATTTTTATATTAGTCTACAAATTGTAATAATATAACATCTTAGAAGATCACTTTAAGATATTTATTTTATCATTTCTTATCAATATTAAGTGAGCATTTTATCTTGCCAAAATTTTTAAGTTGTAAGTGATCATTTACAAGTTGTGAGATCATTTTGTGAATTAGATAGCTTGGTATATTTGTGAGAGATTTATTTTATGAAAATTTATTATTTTGTATTTTTTTTGTGCTGTAAAATTTATATTAGTGTTGTACTCACCCATTTGTAAGAGAGTACATAATGTTGTAGGGGTTGTTCTCATCCCCTTATAGGAGAGTACTATTCTTAAGCTATTTTGCATTTAGTGGATTCCTATTTAGGGACTGGGCTTGATTTGGAGTTTGGCCAAACCATAAAAATTGTGTGCCTATTGTCTTTTTTACTTCTGATTTTTCTTTTTTTGTTGCATTAAGAATTGTATCTTGTCATTATAAAATAAAAAATTAATTTTCTATTAAAACTTAAAATTTAAGATTTAACTTTTAAAATTTTTAATATCGCTAATTCACAAACCTAAACCTAAACCCCTAAACCCTAATAAACCCTAAACCTAAACTAAACACCCTAAACCCTAAACCCTAAACATTAACCCTAAACCCTAAACCCTAAATGTTAAACCTAAACCTAAACCCCAAAACCCTAAACCTAAAAAATTTTAAAACCTAAACCATAAAGCCTAAACCTTAAAAAACTAAACCCTAAAGCCTAATCCTAAACCCTAAACTAACCCTAAATCATAACCCTAAAAATAAAACCAAATAAAAACCTAAACTTAAAAACTAAACCAAAAAAAATAAAACTTAAACCTAAAATAAAAATAAAATAAACCTAAACTAAGATAAACTAAACTAAAATAATTAAAAACCTAAACCTAAAATAAACAAACCTAAACCTAAACCTAAACCTAAACAAAAAAATAAAATAAATTAAACTAAAATAAACCTAAACTTAAACTAAAAAATAATACCTAAAAATAAACCTAAAATAAAACCTAAAATTTAAACCAAAACCTAAACCTAAAATAAAAAATAAAACTTAAACCTAAAATAAAAAATAAAACCTAAACCTAAAATAAAATAAAATAAAATAAAATAAAAAAGAAAATAAACCTAAAAAATAAACTAAAATAAATAAACTAAAGAAATTAAAAATAAAATAAACTTAAATAAAATTTAAAATAAAATAAACTAAAATAGATAAAATAATAAAAAATATAAATAAACCTAAACCTAATTACTTAATTTTTTAAAAAAATTACAAATAAAAACTAAACTAAACCCTAAACCTATAACCCTAAACCCTAAATCGTAAACACTAAAACCCTGAACCCTAAAACCCTAAATGCTATAATCTAAACCCTAAACCCTAAAATCTACAACCCTAAACCCTAAACCCTAAATCCCAAACCTTAAACCCTAAACCCTGAACCTTAAAACCTAAACCCTAAATCGTAAATCCTAAAAACCTAAACCAAAACAAAATAAAAACTAAAAATAAAATTATTTAACAAACCTAAACCTAAATAAATTAAAAAAATATAACAAAATAAAACCTAAACTAAAACTAAACCTAAACCTAAACCTAAACTAAAATAAAATAATAAAATAAAACTAAACTAAAATAAAATAAATAAAACCTAAACTAAATTAAAAATAAAATAAACCTAAAATAAAAAAAAGCTAAACAAAATAAAACTAAATGTAAAATTAAAATAAAATAAAACTAAAATGAAATAAAATAAAACTAAATAAAGCTAAACCTAAAAATAATAATAAATAAAACCTAAACCTAAAATAAATAAAAAAGATAAACTAAACCTAAAATAAAATAAATACTAAAATACATAAAACCTAAACATAAACCCAAAAGAACCTAAACTAAACCTAAACCTAAAAAAAAAATTAAACTAAAATAAATCTAAACCTAAACTAAAAAAATAAAACCTAAAATAAACATAAAATAAAACCTAAAACCTAAACCTAAAAAAAATAAAATAAAAAACCTAAACCTAAAATAAAAATATAACCTAAACCTAAAAAAATAAAATAAAATAATACTCAACTAAAAAATAAACCTAAACCTAAACCTAAAAAATAAAAAAATAAAAAAAAAACAAAATTAAAATAAATAAATTTGAGCCTGGATTACTTAATTTTAAAAGATAAATTATTAAAATAAATAAAATAAAATAAAGCTAAACCTAAACTAAAATAAACTAAACTAAAATAAATAAAACTTAAACCTAAACCTAAAATAAACATAACCTAAACATAAACAAAATAAAATAAATAAACAAAATAAATAAAATAAAAAACCTAAACTAAAATAAATAAAACCTAAATCAAACCTAAAATTGAACTAAACATAAACCTAAAACTAAACTAACTAAAATATAATAAACTAAAAATAAACCTAAAACTAAAAATAATAAACTAAAAATAAAAAAAAAAATAAAAAACTAAAAAATAAAGATAAACTAAAAAAAAAAAAAATAAACTAAAATAAATAAAAACTAAATAAAAAAAAATAAATAAAAATAAATAAAATAAATAAAATAAATAAAAATAAACTAAATAAACTAAATAAACCTAAACCTACTAGTTTACTTAATTTAAAAAACCCAACCTGTTTATCCCTAAAACTTAAAATAAACTTAAAAAAACCTACACTTTAATTTTTAAAATAAACTTAAACTTAAATAACCTAACCTAAAAAAAGCCTAAACCCTAAACCCTAAACCTTAATCAAAAAACCCTAACCCTAAACCCTAAACACTAAACCTACAACCCTAAACCCTGAAAGCCAAAACCCTAAAACCTAAAAAATCCAAAACCCTAAACTAAAACTAAACCTAAATCAAACCCTCAAACCCTAAACCTAAAACCTAAATCCTAAAGCCTAAGCATTAAACATTAAACCCTAAACTCAAAACCCTAAACCCTAAAACTCTAAATCCTAAAAACCTAAAAAAATCCTAAACCCTGAACCCCAAACCTATAACCCTAAACCTGCAACCTTAAACCCTTAACCCTTAATTATAAACCCTAAACCCCAAGCCCTAAAACTAAACTAACCTAAACCCAAAAGCTAAAACCTAAACTGGTAAAACCTAAAAATAAAATAATAAATAAACCTAAACCAAAATAAAATAAAAAAATAAAATAAAATAAAAACATAAACTAAAACATAAAGCTAAACCTAAAAATAAAAAAATAAAAACTAAACTAAAATAAAATAAATAAAAAATCAAAACTAAAAAGAAAAAATAAAAACCTAAATAAAATAAAAATAAACCCTAAAATAAAAATAAATAAACCTAAAATAAAATAAAATGAAAACTAAATAAAACCTATAATAAAAAAAAAATAAACTATATTAAAAATAAACTAAATAACCTAAACCTAATAGTTTACTTAACATAAAAAATAATAAAATAAAAATAAAAAAGAAAAAAATCCTAGCCCTAAACGCTAAATCCTAAACCTACAACACCAAACCCTAAAACCCTAAACCCTAAACCCTAAACCCTAAACCTTAAACCCCAACCCCTAAACCCTAAACTTAAGAAAAAACCAAAACCTAAAATAAACAAAATAAAATAAACCTAAACCTAAACTAAAACAAACTAAACTAAAATAAATAAAACCTCAACCTAAACCTAAAGTAAAATAAACTGAAACCAAAACCTAAACTAAATAAAATTAAATAAACTAAAAATAAAAATAAACCTAAACTAAACAAATAAAACCTAAAAACAAATCTAAAATAAAACCAAAACCTAAATCTAAAAAATAAAATAAAACCTAAACCTAAACCTAAAATTAAAAATAAAACCTAAACCTAAAAAAAACTCAACTAAAAATAAACCTAAACCTAAACCAAAAAAAAAATAAAATAAAATAAAACCAAAACTAAAATAAATAAATCTAAAATACATAAACTAAACTAAATAAAATAAAAATAAACCTAAATAAAATAGAGATAAAATTAACTAAAATAAATAAGCAATAAACTAAATAAATCTAAGCTACCGCTTACTTAATTTTAAAATAGATAAAAATTTAAATAAATAAGATAAAATAAACCTAAACTTAAACTAAAATAAACTAAACTAAAATAAATAAAACTTAAACCTAAACCTAAAATAAGTTAAACCTAAACCAAAACCTAAACTAAATAAAATAAATTAAACTAAAATAAATAAAACTTTAAAACAAACTAACTAAAATAAATAAACCTAAATCTAAACCTAAAATAAACAAAGCCTAAACCTAAACTTAAACCCTAAATAAAATAAAATAAACTAAAAATAAACCTAAACCTAAACTAAAAAATAAAACCTAAAAATAAAACTAAACCTATGCATGTTGGGTTTTGGGGGTCTCGTGTTAGGTTTTGGATGTGCCTGATTTTGGCCTACCCCTTACACTATTTGATGTTGGGTTTGCCTCAGGTTTTGGCTAGCTATTACCTTATTTGAATTGAACTTTTGGCTGCTATGGTTGGTTCTAAGTCGCAATTTGCTTCTTCCTGCCTAACTATTTGGTCATTTTTCATGGTGTTGTTGGTCTCTTCTATGGCTTAGTTTTGGGCTTTTGGTGGTTGATGTTCTCTTCGGTTTAACTTGGGGCTTCCTGGTTGGTTTTCCCTCCATGTGGATTGAGGTAGCTTTTTTCTAGTTATTGCCCCTTATTTTCTCTTGTGGTGATTTTCACTCTATAAGGGGCTTTATTTTTCCTCTGGCCTTATAGCTTTTCTCGCTAATTTGCTGCTTGTGGTTGGGTGGTTCTCTTTGGAATTTTATACTTTATTTTTTTGTCTAACTGAGTGACTACCAATTTTATTTCTTGGTTTTTTGGAGATCTCTAGGTGGGTTGTGGCTATGCCTTTTATTATTCTTTCCCTCTATTTTGGACTATGTATTTGGTTAGCCTTTTATTTTGGCTTGCTGCACCCTTTACTGAATTGGACTTCTACTGCTATGATTGCTTGTTTTGATTTTTTTCAATTCTTAGTTATTTTCCTAGTTTGGTGTATTCTTTTATTGGTTATTTATCTATTGATTGGTATGAGGACTTGCTTTTTTTTTCTTTCAAACTTGGGTTTTGTTTCTTGGAGAGATGGTTGTGACTATTTTTTTATCTATACCTTGGTTTGTTGTAGATGCCCTTTGACCGGATTGGCCTAGTTTGCTAAGATGGTTGTGGCTCTCTATGGCTTGGTGACTTAGGATTAGATGCTATCTTGCCTTGGATGCTTGTGTCCTAGCTTGGTGTCTTGGGATTTAGGTTGGCTATTGGTATTGAATCCCTCTTATTTACTTTACTATCCTTATTTCTTGATATTTGCCTCTTGATCGGTGGTGTTGGATTTGCTGTGTTTCTTGCTACCTTGGTGGTGGTTTTGATGGTAATTTGTGATGCCCTCTTGGTCTCCCTATGGATTTCCTCTCTGCTACTTATATTCTACTATTTTGCTATTTGGGTGGAGGTTTTGCCCTTGATCTGATTGCTAGTGCTGAGATAGTCATGGGCTATTATTATGGCTTTGGGACTATTTGTTGGGTTGTGTTATTACCCTTATTCATGCTCTTTTTTTTGTGTTTCTCTTCCTTTTGATGGTGGCTTTTGGTAGAGTTCTGCTGGTTTTTTTTGCCATTGATCCTACTATAACTTCTAGGTTGTTGGCTTTATGTGATTGGGTGGGTTTTGGGTTGGCTACTGTTAGCTACTTCTATTTGTTTGGTAGGATGGATCTCTATGGACTATTTTGCCTTGGATGGTTTGCTTATATCAAGTATCTCTATGATGGCCTTGATGTTTCCTCATATCTTCTCTTAGCATTACATATGATTAACCCTTCGGTTAGATGATGCTCACTTAGATGATCTTAGCGAGCTTGATCCTTCTCTTTCTCAACTCTCTAAATTGTTTACTTTATACTTTTCCCTTGAGTATGATTATTGACTTTGTAGTGTTTTGTAGAATTCTTTTGTAGTTGGAACTTTATAGATGGAATGAATTTACTCACTAACTATTGTTGATGTGGATCTTATCTTGCTTCTCAAAGGGATCAAGAGTCACACTAGTCCTTCCTTTCATGAGTGTATTAGTCTTATTCTGTGTCTTTTCTCATATGCTTTTTTATTGTTTTATTTTTTTTTTTTATTTTCTTTCCTTTTCTATTGTACTTAGATGGGTTGCTCTTTACTTGTAGCTCTAGAGTGGTAACTTTGAGCTTTACCCTATTAGGACATTATATCTTTTCCTTTTATGGTAATAAAATTCTAACTTTTAAAAAAAAACCCTAAACCCTAAAACCTAAACCTAAAAAACATAAACCCTAAACCCTAAACCCTAAACCCTAAAACTTAAAAAACCCTAAACCCTAAACTAAACCTAAACTATTAAACCCTAAAACCTAAAACTTAAACCTAAACTTAATAAACAAAATAAAATAAATAAAACCTAAAAAAAAAAATAAAACTAAAACTTAAACTAAACCTAAACCAAAAAATAAAATAAAATAAAATAAAATAAACTAAAATAAAATAAAAAACCTAAACTAAACTAAAAAAAAAATATGTTAAAAAATAAACCAAAATAAAAACTAAACCTAAAATAAAATAAAATAAACCTTAATAAAATAAAATAAACTAAATAAAACCTAAACCTAAAAAATAAACCTAAAAAATAAATAAAATAAAAAATAAACCTAAACTAAAACCTAAACTTAAAATAAAAAATAAAACTAAAAATAAATAAACCCAAAACTAAAATAAACTAAACTAAAATAAACCTAAAAACCTAAACCTAAAACCAATAAATAAATAAAATAAACAAAAATAACCTAAACCTAACTAAAAAAATAAAACCAAAAAATAAAACTAAACCTAAAATAAAATAAAATAAATAAAAAAAATAAAATAATAAACCTAAACTAAATAAAAAAATAAAACCAAATAATAAATAAATAAAAATAAAATTAAACTAAAAAATAAATCTAAACCTAAACCTAAATAAAAAAAAAACTAAAATAAAAAAAATCTAAAAAAATAAATAAACCCAAAATAAAACTAAACTAAATAAAAAAAATAAAAATAAACCTAAATAAAAATTAAAATAAAATAAACTAAAAATAAATAAAAATAAACTAAATGAATCAAACCTATCCTTACTTAATTTAAACTAAATATAAAAAATAAAAATTAAATAAAAAAACCCTAAATCCTAAACCCTAAATCAAAACCCTAAACCCCAAAACCCTAACCCTAATCCTAACCTAAACCCTAAACCCTAAACCCTAAACTAAACCTTTAAACCCAAAACTTAACTAAACCTAAACCTAAACCTAAACTAAACTAACCCTAAACTATAAAAACCTAAACCTAAACCCTAAAAATAAACACTAAACCCTAAACTAAACCTAAACTCTAAACCCTAAACCCTAACCCTAAATTGTAAACTCTAAAACCCTAAACCCTAAAACCCTAAACCCTAAACCATAAACCCTAAACCCTAAACCCTAAAGACATAAACCTAAACATAAAAATAAAAAATAAAAATAAAATAAACCTAAACATAAAAATAAAAATAAAACATAAACATAAAATAAAATAAAAATAAATAAATAAATAAACCTTAACCAAAATAAAAAATAAACTAAAATAAAACTACACTAAATATAAACCTAAAATAAATAAACTAAACTAAATAAAAATAAAATAAACATAAATAAAATAAAATAATATAAACTAAAAAAATTAAATAAATAAATAATCTAAAACTATTTATTTAATCTTAAAAAATAAAAATAAATACTAAATAAATAAGCATAAACCTAAACCTAAACCTAAACCTAAAACCTAAATAAATCTTAAACTAAACCTAAACACTAAACTCTAAATCCTAAACCCTAAACTAAATCTGAACCTAACCCTAACCCTAACCTAAACCTAAACCCAAACCTTAAACTCAAAACCCTAAAGAAACCTAAAATAATTTAACCCTAAATATAAACCTAAACCCTAAACTATAAATCTAAAACTGCTCCCTAAAACTAAACCCTAAACTCTAAAAACTAAACCTGAACAAACCTAAACTAAACCTAAAACTTAAATCCTAAAGCAAACACTAAACTAAACACTAACTAATCTAACTTAAACACTAAACTAACTAAATAAACCTAAACTTTAAACCAAAACTAAACATAAACCCTAAACCCTAAACCCTAATCTTAAACCCTAAACCCTAAAATATAAAACCTAAACCCTAAACCTAAACCCTAAACCCTAAACACAAAATCATAAACCCAAAACCCTAAAACCCTAAACCATAAACCCTAAATCATAAACCCTAAAACCCTAAACCCTAAACTATAAACCCTAACCCCTAAACCCTTAAAACCATAAACCTAAGCCTAAACTAAATAAAACCTAAAAATAAAATAAATAAATAAACCTAAATCTAAACAAAATAAAATAAAATGAAATGAAATAAAAACTTAAGCTAAAACCTAAACCTAAAAATAAAATAAAATGAAAATTTTAAAACTAAAATAAAATAAAATAAATAAAAACCTAAATTAAATAAAAAATAAACTTAAAAATAAAAAAAACTAAATAAAATAAAAACTAACTTAGAATCAAATAAAATAAAAATTGAATAAAAAAATAAACCAAAAAAATAACTAAAATAAATAAAAAATAAACCTAAACCCAAAACTAAAACTTAAACCTAAAATAAAAATAAAATAAACCTAAACTAAAATAAACTAAACTACAATAAATAGAACCTAAACCTAAAGCTAAAATAAGCTAAACCTAAACCTAAACCTAAACTAAATAAAATACAATAAACTAAAAATAAACTTAAACCTAAACTAAAAAATAAAACCTAAAAGTAAACTTAAAATAAAAACCTAAAACCTAAACCTAAAAAAAAAAAAATAAAACCTAAACCTAAACCTAAAATAAAAAATAAAACCTAAACCAAAAAAAAAAAAAACCTAAAAAATAAATTAAACTAATATAAAACCTAAAAAAATAAATAAACCTAAATAAATAAACTAAACTAAATAAAATTAAAATAAACTAAATAAAATAAAAATAAACTAAAAACTAATTAAACTAAATAAACCTGAACCTATTGATTCACTTAATTTAAATAAAAATTAAATAAATAAATAAACCCTAAACCCTAAATTCTAAACCCTAAACATTAAACCCTAAACCCTAAACCCTAAACCTTAAACCTAAACCCTAAACCTAAACAACCCTAACTAAACCCTAAAACCTAAACCCTAAACCTAAACCTTTTAAACCTAAACCCTAAAACCCTAAAAAACCTACAACCTCCCTAACCCGACCCCAAAACCCTAAACCCTAAACCCTAAGAACCCAAACCAAACCTAAGCTAAATAAAACCTAAAAGAAAATAAATAAAAAATAAAAATAAATAAAATAAAATAAATAAAACCTAAACTAAAAAAATAAAATAAACCTAAATAAAAAACATAAATAAAATTACTAATTAAACCTAAACCTAAATAAAAATAAAACCCAAAAATAAAATTAAAAATAAATAAAAAATAGAATCAAAATCCTAAACCAAAAATAAATAAAATAAAATAAACCTAAACCTAAACTAAAATAAACTAAACTAAAATAAATAAAACCTAAACCTAAACCTAAAATAAGCTAAGCCTAAACCCTAAACTAGATAAAATAAAATAAACTAAAAAAATAAAATATAGAAATAAACCTAAAAGAAAATACAAAAACCTAAACCTAAAAAAAATAAAATAAAAACTTAAACCTGAAAAAAAATAAAAAATAAAACCTAAACCTAAAAAATAAGATAAAAATAGAAACTAAACTAAAAAATAAACATAAACCTAACCTCAATGGAAAAAATAAACTAAAATAAAAACCTAAATTAAATAAACTAAACTAAATAAAAATAAAAAATAAACCTAAATAAAATATAAAATAGAATAAATTATAATGAATAAAAATAAACTAAATAAACCTAAACTATGGTTTACTTAATTTTAAAACCTAAACACTAAACCCTAAACTAACTCCAAACCTTAAACCCTAAACCTAAAATAAAACCAACAACCCTACTAAACCCTAAACCCTAAACCCTAAACCCTAAACCCAAACCCTAAACCTAAATAACCTAAACCCTACTTTAAACCACCTAAACTAACCCTAAACCCTAAAGCCTGAACACTAAACGTCAAACTAAACCCTAAACCCTAAACCCTCAAAATCCTTAAACTCTAAACCCTAATCCCTAACCCTAAACCTAAACCCTAAACCCTAAAACCAAAACCCAAAATCAAAAACCCCAACCCTAAACCTAAACCCAAAAATCTTAAAAATAATAAATAAAAATAAATAGAAACCTAAACCTAAATTGAAAAACTAAAACTAAAAAAAATAAAATAAAATAAACCTAAACCTATACTAAAATATATCTAAACTTATATAAATAAAACAATTTAAAATAAAATAAACTAATCTTAAACCTAAATAAAATAAAATAAAATAAACTAAAATAAACCTAAACCCTAAACTAAAAAATAAACCTTAAAATTAACCTAAAATAAAACCTATAACCTAAACCTAAAAGAAAACCTAATCCTAAAAAATAAAATAAACCTAAACCTAAAAATAAAATAAAAATAAAACTAAACTATAAAATTAACCTAAACTGAACCTAAAAAATAAATAAACTAAAATAAAACCTAAACTAAAATAAATAAACCTATAATAAATAAACTAAATAAAATAATAAACCTAAATAAAATAAAATAAAATAAACTAAAATATAATTAAACTAACCTAATCCCACTTTTAATTAAAAAACCTAAACCCTAAACTAACCCTAAACCTAAACCATAAAAACCTTAAACCCTAACCCTAAACCCTAACTAAAATATAAACCCTAAATCATAAACCTAAAACCTAAACTAAACTATAACTAACCTAAACCCAAAGAAAGCCTAAACCCTAAACCCTAAACCCTAAACTATCCCTAAACACTAAGCTAACCCTAAACCATAAACCTTAAACCCTAAACCCTATTGGATGTTCAATCCGATCAATTTTAGTGATAACAAACGAATGCTTGGATGTTCTAATGTATGTTTTATGTGTTTCAATTATATTAATTGCTAATTACATATCCAATACATCTCACAATTTGTTTGAGAAAATTGCAAAAAATAAGAATGAAAGATAGAACAAAATGGATAATGTGAAGCTCAAGATACAATATTTTAGGTTATATGCATTTATATCTATCTTAAAATTCATATGAGTTCATTGACATGAATCAATTTGTTCACAACTTACATATTATTTTTATTTTTTTAAAATATATAATGAGCATTTATATAAATCTCTATCTATTTAGCATTCAATTGTATGTCAAATTTCAATAATAAATGATAATAAAATATTACTATTAAGTTTAATTAGTTGATATACTTAATATAATTAAATATTTTAATTTAATTTTAAGGTTATAAGATAACTAACATATGTATGATTATATATAAATTATATCATAATATTTAAAGGTCATATTTCAAAATTAACAAAAATATGTGGAATTTTGTATTTTAGCTAAAGTCATTTTATAATCAAGGAATTTGTATCTAATTTCATCCCTAATAGATTTGTTGGATGTTTTCCTTTAATTTGATAGGTTACATGACCCACGTTTGATTACAATTGAATTTATTATGACTTTTCAAACATTAGCTAATTTTAATAATGAATGCATTCTACATGCTTTGAATATATTAAGAGCCATATTTGATTATTTTTGACTTACCCATGTGAATGGCTAAATTTTGGCTATTTGAATTTAATATTTATTTAATATAAATTATATTTTATTGAATATTAAATTATTACATGATAAAATGATGTTACAATAATATTTTTGAAATAATTCAAAATGACCTTCTTCTTATAAATAACACTCATTTTTCATGAAAGCATTCCTCATTCAAATTCAAAATCCCTCCTACAAATCTAAGAGAAAATTTCCTAGATTTTCCATCCAAGTGTTCTCCAAATATTGCAAGATCAAATCCTTGGTTTGGAAGCTTCAACATCTTCAAAAGGAAAGCTTTATCAAATTACTTGAGTTTGATCTTAATCCCTTTAGTTGTTCATACTATTTTCACCATTTATTTATTCTTTCCAATTTATACTTTTGGTGGATTAGTCTTTGGACATCAAAGTCTAAGTTTTTCACTTCAAAGTTTCTTCAATCATTTTTTATGTAAAACTCTTGTGATAGTTTGTAGGATTTATTTCAACTTATTGAAATTTTATCTTCCTAAATTTTATTTGTTTCTTGAAATATTTCTTCATTAGTCTATTTTAAAGATAATTTATTCTTAGATCTATTTTAGAAGTATATTTTAAGCATTTCAAATTAATTTATTGTGATTAAATTATTTTCATATTTGCTAGATCTCTCTTTTAATTAAAAGCTAGTTTACTTAAATTACCTATCATACTAATTTTATTTAATTATTTTGTGATCATTATATTAATTAAAAGCTTCATTTTGGTTAAAATAAAATAAATTATTTATGGAATTTTTGAGTATATGCTAGATCTATTATAAATAATGTTTCTTTATTGAAATAAAAATTTATAAAAAATTAAATTATTTTATTTGTCACTTATCATTTTATTTCAACTAATATCTTTTATTTTATGAATTTTATCTTATTGAAATTTAGTAAAGCTTGTTGTTTTCATTATTTAATAATTAGGAAAAAGGAAGTTTAGTAGAAAGGTAATCTTTCTTGCATTATTATATACATACTAGTTATAGTTTCTCTTAAACTTAAAATTATTGCTTGCTGAAATTTAATTTATTATGCAATAGACTATTGTGAATTTTTTTTGATATAATTTTTATATTAATGTACAAATTTTAATAACATACACATCTTAGAAAAATCACTTTAAGATATTTATTTAATATTTTTTATCAAAATTAAGTGAGCATTCTATCTTGCCAAATTAGTAAGTTGTAAAGTGATCATTTATATGTTGTGAGATCACTTTTTGAATTGGATAGCTTGGTATATTTGTGAGAGATATATTTTATCAAAATTTATTATTTTGTATTTTTCTTTTCATGCTATAAAGTTATATTGGGGTTATACTCACCACTTTATAGGAGACTACATATTATTGTAGGGGTTGCACTCACCCCATTATAGGAGAGTACTATTTATAAGATATTTTATATTTAGTGGATTCCTAGCCATGGGTGGCTAGGCATGGACATAGATCGATTTTAGGGTTTGGCTAAAATACATAAAAATTGTGTGCCTATTGTCTCTCTTTACTTTACTGTACTTTTATTTTTGTTGCATTAAGAATTATATCTTGTCATTATAAAATCAAAAATTAATTTTCTACTAAAACTTAAAATTTAAGATTTAACTTTTAAAATTTTTAATATCACCCAATTCACCCCTCAACCCCCACCCGTGCTCTTGGGAGCTATAGTGACTCACAATTGGTATCAGAGCCTAGGATCTTTTATTGGCTTAACATCCAAGAGTAAATCTTTCCACTATGGCATAAGGTTTCCCAAAGGGTTCATTACCAAAGGAACAATCCACTCATAGACCTCCACTTTTACATATTGTATCATTTGATTATAGAAAAATATAATTATTACATTTTAAGAGGTCAAGATGCACACATGTGGTATATGTTGACACATCAATATCACACCCATAGTAGAAGTAAATGGCATTAAAATAGAAAAACATTTTGAGGAATTGATCAGTAGCAGGAAAAGAAATTAATGAATTAAATGCTACGGCTTGAAATACTTTACATTATGCTTTATTACCTGATGATTACATTAAGATTTCTATGTTAAGTACAACAAAAAAAATATGGGATAAACTCATTATAACTTATGAAGGAACTAGTGAAGTTAAAGATGCTCACATCAGACTTGTTCATGAATATGAGTTATTTCATATGTCTCCTTCTGAATCTATTTATGATATGTATACCAGATTCATGAAATTAATTAACACATTGCATTCTCTTGGAAAAACATATAAGAATCAATACTTAGTCAATAAGATTCTTAGATGTCTTCTAAAAGATAGGGAAGCTAAAGAAACAGCTGTTAGTGAAGCTAAGGATTTATCAAGTTATCCACTTGATCAGCTTTTGGGTTCTTTGATAGCACATGAACAGGTTACTGCTTAAAGGGATAAAATGGATAACTCAACAAAAAGGGAGAAAGAGAAAAGAAAAGCCATTGCATTATAAGTTGATGATAGTGATGAGCATAACACCTTAAGCTCATATGGTGATAGTGATGAAGTGGTCATGCTATCCAAAAGGCTTGGGAACTTGCTAAGGAAGACAAATCAAATGTATAAAAAATCTAAAAACTCTAAATTTCAATCTAAGAAATTTCTTGTAGGTGAAGGGATCATTTTCTACCATTGTAAAAATCCTGGACACATAAGAGGTGATTGTCTAGAACTAGTTGAATCAAAGAAGAAAGAGATTGATGTGGAAAGAAGAAAAAATATGAAAGATAAAAAGTACCATTAGAAGAAGAAGAAGGCTTTATGGGCCAATCCAGATTAAAATAAATCAAGTACTTTCTCATCTGATGAAGAGGTCAACATATGTCTTATGGAAAATGGAGAATCTAACTTAGATTCTCAAGAGGTATGTAATGATATATCTTATGATGAATTAGATGATGCTTTTAAATATTTAGTTTTGAATATAAAAAACTAAAAAGAAAATAGAAAACCTTAGAAAAAGAACATAAAAATTTAGATATGCATTTTTGTGATTTAAAAATGAATGAGATAATTTAAAAAGTCAAAATAATTCTTTATAAAATTGTTCCTTGTATGTAAACTTGAAAGAGAGAAAATCTTGTTAGAAAACTTGTTAGAAAACCCCTAAACCTAAATTAATTAAAATAATAATAATAATAAAACTAATAATAATAAACTAAAGTAAAGTAAAATAACTAATAAGTAAACTAAGTCAACTAATAATAATAACTAAATAATAATTAAAAAACTAATAAACGAATAATAAAACTAAACTAAAACTAACAAATAACCAACTAATAAAACCTAATAAACTAATAAATAATAAACTAAAAATATTATAATAACTAATAAAAAATAAAACTAATAATAAACTAAATAAAACTAATAATAAATAACTAATAATCTAAAACTAATAACTAATAAACTTAAAAACTAACAAACTAACTAAAAAACTAAACTAATTAATAAATAAACCTAAACCCTAATAAATAATAAACACTAAAACTAAACTAATAAACTAATAATAATAATTAATAATAATAACTAATAATAAATAATTAAATAACTAACTAAAACTAAACCCTAAACCTAAACTAATAAACCATAAAAAACTAATAAAATAAAACATAATAATAATAACCTAATAAACTAACTAATAACTAATAATAAACACTAACTAAAAAATTAATAATAAACTAATAACAAAAATAAAACAAAATTAATTAAATAACTAAACTAAATAACTAAACTAATAAACCTAATAAAAAAACTAATAATAACTAATAATAACTAATAATAATAACTAATAATAACTAATAATAATAATAAATAATAACTAAATAATAAAACTAATAAACTAATAATAAACTAACTAATAAATAACTAAATAACTAAAACCTAAACCCTAACTAAATAAATAAGCTAAATAATAATAATAAAACTAATAAGAAAAAAAACTATTTTAATCTAAGGGATTTGAATCTTATTTTAATCGCTTACATGAAGATTGTACTAAAAATCTAGATTCTGCTTCCTTCTTTTATGTATGAATACATCAAGGATTCTCTTCAAATTTTGTTGGAAGGTAAAAATATTGATAATTATTCTCTTAATAAAGTTATTGCTGCTCCTTCTTACACTTCTGATTTTGAAATGCATATTATTTCTGATTTTCCTTTGTCTAATGTCGTGGATGATTCTGAATGCTCTTCTTTGAAATTGATAGCTTCTATTGATCCCCATGTCTTTTATAACAATACTGATTCATTTTTGGATGGAGATTTTTGGAGAAAAGGCATGGTATAAAATTGTTTACAAGAAGAAAAGAAAAAAAAGTGTTCAGATTTATGTTCCTCCTTACTTGCTGAGGGTTACTTGTTCGAAAGATTCTTGGAAACTATCTCTCCTATCCTTGGGAGGTTTTTGATTTTGGTTGATTTTTTCTCTATTGGTTGAGATTTTGCTGTGTGTTTTCTTGCTAGCTAAAGTATTAGCTTCTTGGCTAATTTTCCTCTTTCTAGCTTGGTGTTTCTTTTTGGGTTTTTCTTGGAGCCCTTTGGTTTTGGTCGGTGTCTTTATTCCCACTTGGCTTGCCTTTCTTTGGTTGGTGCTGCTCTCTTTGTTGGTGGTAGGTTGGGATTTTGTCCTTAGCATGTGGTTTGTCCATTGGTTGGCTATTTCTTATTTTTATTTCGCCTTCTTCTTTTTTTTTTCCTCGTTTATTGGTTTGTTTCATTAACTTTCATGGTTATTATTGGGTTCTCTATTGTGTTGTTTCCTTTCCTTTGGTTGGTGCCTTGGTGGCTTTGGATTAGTTGTTGTTCTATATTGGTGCCTTGGTGGCTTTGGATTGTGTTGTTATGGGCTCTGCTTTGTCTTTGAGGGATCTTTTCTTTTTTTGGGTTGTGAGCTTCTTTTCTCCCTTTTTTAAGAGGTGTTCATATTTGGTTTTGTTGGGATTGCCTTATGTTAAGTTTATATGTTGCTCTCCTCTCTATTTCCATAGCTTCACTTTTCTTTGGTATTATTATATGATAGTTTGTTTTTCTTTTTGGGATGACTATGATGATATGATGGATTTTTTTCCTTGATATTTTTTTGGCTGGTGACTTTTCCTATTTGTAACCCTTTTTTGAAGCTAGATACACTTAGGATTTCATGCCCCTCATTATTGTGATTATCCTTCTTTCCTAAAATTTGAGCCTAAGTTTTTTTCTCTTTATGTTTTCGATCTCCTTCTGAGAGATTTCTTGTAGGTTCGGTTCTATTTTTTCTCTTCTTCTTCTTGAGGGAGGATTCCTGATGGTCTCTTTTTCTTAGATGAGTTGTCTTTGCGGGTTGCAAGTTTCCTTTTCTTATGGATCTTCATATCTTTGGAGGTTCATTTGGAGCTCCATGGATTCTTTCCCTTTGTTTTCTTTTGCTAGGCTTTTCTAGTTTTGTCTTTGCTTTTTTTTTTTCTTTATTGCTCTTTGATGTATTAGTTTAGGGACTAAACTCTTTAGGATTCTCCTGTAGCTCATTTGAGCACTAGTTTTTTTTTAGTTTAGTCTCTAATATGGTCTTCTTATACCTATTTTTCTGAGCAATTATTTCTTTTTAGTTAAAAAAAACCCTAAACCTGAAACCCTAAACCCTAAACCCTAAAATAAACCCTAAAGCCTAAACACTAAACCCTAAACCCTAAACCCTAAACCCTCACCCTAAACCTTAAACCCTAAAACCATAAACCCTAAAACACTAAACCCTAAACCCTAAACCTAAAAAACCTAAAAACCTAAACATAGACAAAATAAAACCTAAAAATAAAATAAATAAGAAAACCTTAACCTAAATTAAACAAAATAAAAATAAAATGAAAACCTAAACTAAAACCTTAACCTATAACTAAAAATAAAATTAAATAAAAAATAAAAAAAAAACTAAAATTAAATAAATAAAAGCCTAAACTAAAGTAAAATAAATAAAATTAACCTAAGAATAAAACCCAAATAAAATACAAATTAAATAAAATAAAATAAACTTAAAATAAAATAAAATCAAAACTAAATAAAACCTAAATCTAAAAAAAATAAACCCGAAAATATATAAAAATAAAACCTAAACCCTAAACTAAAAAAAGAACTAAACCTAAAATAAAAATAAAATAAACAAAATAAAATAAACCTAAACCTAAACTAAAATAAATAAAACCTAAAGTTAAACCTAAAATAAACTAAACCTAAACCTAAACCTAAACTAAATAAAATAAAAAAATATATAAAAATAAACCTAAACCTAAACTTAAAAAACAAAACTTAAAAATAAACCTAAAATAAAAACCTAAAACCTAAACCTAAAAAAATAAAATAAAAACCTAAACCTAAACCTAAAAATAAAAGATAAAACATAAACCCAAAAAATAAAATAAAAATAAAACTAAACTAAACACATCATGGAGGACAGATGCTATCTGATAGTTTGTCATCTGCGGGACAGATGCCATCTAACCTAAAATGACAACTAAGTGGGGAGCCCTGAGGAAGGACTGGACCAAGACTTGAAATAGTTAGGAGGGAAGGAGCCGCTAGGGGACTTATCTTAAACCTCAAATATACTCATCCTAGTTAGTGCATGAAGACTAATCCAAGAAGAAAGCATATCAGACTCATATCCTCTTAAATGAAGCCAACATGAGGTAGCTTACTAGCTACATAGTAAGGCCTACCAAACTATCAAGGCCCTTGTCGATGTGTAATGGCCAAGTAAAGAAGGAAAGCATAGCAGACTTACATCCTCCAAAGCAAGAAGACCACTAGGTGACACACTAGGTAGCATGCGCTATCCCAACCTAGGCTTAATGAGTGAGTGCCATTGGGGTGTTATCTCAACTCAAAGTAGCCCGAGACAAAAGATATGTGTTTATTTTATATGTTTGTGAGTAGTTTGTGTTTTTGTTGTGTCGATAAAGGATAGGACATTGCTCGAGTTCCTTACACCTACCCTAAACACATAATGGAGGATTCACGAACAAGAATACCTTCAACATGAAAGAGATTGAATTCAAAATAGAATTTTCATTAATGATAATTATTTTTAAACATGATTTATAATATTTTTTTTAAGTAGAGCCTATTGATGGCAAGCATTGGGCACTCTCCGTTATGATTAATAAGCTGATAAGATCCTCCTTAGTACTCCTTCTCTATGACAAAAGGGCCTTCCCTAGTGAGTTCAAACTTTCCTCCCATCTTACGATGAGCAACAATCGATATCCTCAGTACTAAAATAAGCTCTCTTACTTAGAAAGCATAAAGACGGACCAACTTGTTATGAGCTTGAATTATTTTAGCTTTGTATAACTCAAGGTTTTGGCATGCTGGTAGGCATCTCTCCTCCAAACCTTCGAGCTCTTCTAACCGTAACTTGGCATTCTGCTATGCTATCATCTTGCTACCCATAGCTATCCTTAGTGATGGGAGTTGGGCTTCTAATGGTAGAACAACTTTGGACCCATACACTAAGGTGAAAGGAGTATACTGAGTTGGAGTTCTATATGTGGTGTGATAGGTCCATAAAGCTTCAACTAATTTCTCATGCCATTGTCACTTGTTGTTGTCGAGTGTCTTCTTCAGTATTTGGATGAGAGTTTTGTTGAAGGCTTCTGCTAAGACGTTTTCCCTTAGGTAGTTGATGATAGAATATCTCCAATCTATGTTGTGTCTATGGTAAAAGTTATTAATCTCGATGCTCTTGAATATAGTACAATTATTAGATATAATTCATCGAGGCACTCTGAACCTATATACAATATGGTTCCTAAAAAATTATAGCACATGCTGAGCTGTGACCTCTCTAAGTTGATATGCTTTTGCCCATTTGGAAAAGTAGTCAGTAGAAGCTACGATGAACCGATGACCCTTAGAAGAAGGAGGGTCAATCGAACCCACTATGTCGATACCCCAACACTCAATTAATAATAAGGCCAATGTTGGATGTAGAATATTGGGTGGTTAGTGTAGGACCACACCGTGTATTTAATATTTATGGCATCGCCTAGCTGAATCCATGTAATCTTTGAACATCGACGGCTAGTAGTATCCTAGTCTCTTGATCTTGGCTTTTATCTTCAAATCAGATTGGTTGGCTCCACATAATCTTGAGTGTACCTCAATCACGATCTTATGGGTTCGTGCTTGTCTAAATCAACACCACATGATCAAAAGATCGAAGACACCATCCACAAGAGCGTAGGAAAGTGCTCTCTGCTTCATCTGATGGGCTTGGGATTTCTCTTGAGGTAGTTTGCCTTTATTTAGGTAATCCATGAAAGGTTGCCTCCAATCTAACTCCTCGTCCTTCTTGGCAATGGAAACCTCCCTTTCAAAAGAGTACTTTTTGTTGAGTTCAATATCAATAAGGGATAAGACTTGTCTATTTTGGACCTTTATTGATATGGACTCATCTTTTGGACATGCTAACTCCTTGGTAAGCTTGGCTAAATCATACGCTGTAGAATTCTCTCCTCGATTAATCTTATAAATGGTAACCTCTCAGATTTGGGCCAACAACCCCATGGTGTACTTATGGTAGTGATGGAGCTTAAGCTTTATAACCTTATAAGACCCAACAATTTGGTTGATAACTACCTGAGAATCCCCAAAGATGTTGATGTTCTGGATGCTTAGAGTAAGTAGGAAGTGGGTGTACTACTAAGAAATCTGCTAGGGCTTGTCCTTTCACTGCATAGAAGGGTACAAAGGTAATGTCAAACTATCATAGGATCATGGACCGTCGTGCTAACCATCTGGACAATGTCGACCGTGTCATGAGATATTATAGTGGATTGATCTTAGAGATTAA
Organism: Cymbidium sinense; assembly: GCA_021442155.1. Lineage (NCBI taxonomy): Eukaryota > Viridiplantae > Streptophyta > Magnoliopsida > Asparagales > Orchidaceae > Cymbidium > Cymbidium sinense. The sequence continues at coordinate 28,662 of JAKCPB010001277.1, forward strand.
ATTCACCTTATAAGGAAGCATGTGGTGTTGTAGCTTTTGGAATGCATAGATTAAAGCTAGGAAATGCTTCTCAATGAGTGGATTATTAGCCTTGGCAGGGATTAGACGAAGGCTGAGGTAATATAATGCATTTTATTTCCCATCTTCATTGGCTTGGGACAACAAAGCACCAAGGGAGTCATCTAACGTAAAGTATGTGAGTTGAAAGGCTACTAGAACCGGTGGCATCATCAGGTAATACTTGATTTCTTTAAAGGCATGCTCACACTTGTCATACCACTTGAACTTGGCATCCTTTTTGATAAGTGCTAAGAATGGCTGATATCTTTCTGATAGGTTGGATATAAAGTGTCTTAGATACACCAACCACCCTTAGAATGATCAAAGTTAAGTTAAACATTTAGACAGTAGCATTTCTAATATCGCCTTAATCTTCTCTGGATTAGTTTTGACTCTCTGGTGTCTAACAACAAAGCCAAGGAATTTCCCTGAAGCTACTCTGAATGCACACTTCAGGGGGTTCATTTTGAGATTAAATTATCTTAACTATTTGAAAAATACTCTCAAGTCAAAGAGATGTTCTTCCTATTCTCTACTTTTGACCATGAGATCGTCGACATAGCACTTGATTTGATGATGAATGAGTTCATTGAAGATTCAAGACATAGCTCACTGGTATATTGAATTGACATTTTTAAGGCTGAGAGGTATGACCTTATAGTAATAGATTCTGATAAGGGTTCTAAAAGTAGTGTTTCTTTCATCTTCAGGGGCCATCTTTATTTAGTTATATCTAGATAATCCATCCATAAAAGAGAAGACTACATAAGATGAGGCAATGTCCACCATCAGCTTCTGGATTGGTAGTGGAAATTCATCTTTTCGACATGCCTTATTTAAATCCTTAAAATAAGCACATATATGAATTTGGCCATTATATTCTTAACTTGGATGACACTGGCTAACCAGGTAGGGTATTTTTCTTCCTAGATGAAGCCAACATCAATCTATTTCTTGACTTCATAAATAACATATTTTTTTATCTACTCACATACACCTAGAAGCTTTCTTGATAGGGTTAGCAGTAGGCTCTATTACTAGGTTATGGATCATTACATGGGAGCCATTGCAGGCATCTCTTAATAACTCCATGCTAAACAGTCCTTAAACTCAGTTAATAGCCTAACTAAGTCATTGGTTTCAATTTCATTCAACAAAAAATTGATGTATGTAGGGCGTGGATCTTCTTCAGCTCCTAAGTTGATTTCCTTGAGCTCGTCGATGGTTGACTTGATCTCTTCTTTGAACTCTGGCAGTGCATTTTTGACTTTAAAATCATCTGGATCATATAAAGTTTTTAAGCATAGCTCCTCATATGATGTAATATGATTTTAATAGAACCTATCAGATTCCAAATGATTGGTGATGACTAAGTAATCATTCATTATATGGATCCAATGAAATTCTAGTCCCGGTCTTGATTAAAAGCTTTTGCATTTATCCTTCCATATTCATTCAAAGTAGTTTGACCTGTGCTCTAAGTCTTTACATCTGTGGATGACTTAGGGGCTTCCATAACTACCAAACCCTCAGCTTTTTAAGAGGAAAGTGGGTTAGAGCTAATTGTTGACCTCATTTTTAGAAGACATCATTTTAGCAATAAAATGATATCAAGTTCAAATGAGGATTTCCTACTTCCAAATTCAAAGTCAAACCTAACATCAACTCTAGTCAACCTAGAGTTGACTTATGTGGGCCCACTTGATCAAAAAGTCAACCCACTAAAATTTGACTAAATTAAAACACCAAAAATATTCCAAAATATCAAATAAATATTTGTGATCATAATAACAAAGAAATTTGAGTTTATTAAGGTCTTGATTAAGTAAATTAAATTCCTAAAATCAAAATGACTTAAATAGGCAACATTGAACTCAAACCCAAGGAAAATTGAAATAAACCCAAGATGATTGTCTTAAATCATTTGGAGATGATGATTGGACATAACCCAATTTCCCATTGGATATAATTGGGTCAAATAAGTTATTTGACCCATCTAAAATCAAGATTGGGTTATGTGTTTTAAATAAAAAGAAATTAATGGGGAAACAATTAAAATGTTTTAGGTACCTTGATTAACTCCTAATAAAACCCCTTAATTACTTCATGCTAAGATCCAAAGGGGAAGAAGCCAAATGCAAAATAAAAGGGAAGAAGGCGTAATTCCTTTTGCCCTCATCACCTCCCCACCTCTTCCTCAAAGGACACATGTAATGCAAAGAGAAGTGAGATAACAAGATTCCAAGCTATCTCCATACTTCTAGCAAACCAAGGGGGAGAGGAAATAAAGTGCATAAGAGCTTCGACCATATAGGAAACCAAGCATAGACATTTCCCCAAGGAGAATTAAGCCACATACATCCTCACACGTCCAAATTGAAGAAAAACAAAATCTCCCCCTCCCTCCAAGTGCTCTCAACCATTGTGAACCATCAAAACCAACAATCCAATCCAAGGCTTGGTCTAGAGATCAAACTACAAGGAATTGGCTCAATTTCATTAGCACAAGGCTTTCCCTTGAAGAAACAAAGCTATTGGAATTGATTTAAACCATTGAAACTCTCTAAATCAAGGTATGCCATTGATGACCCCTCTTTTCCTTCAAAGCTTTCAGCCTTGATCATTTTCTTATAAGGCTTGTCCTCCAATTGGATCAAGCCATATGGATTGGAAGAAGACCTTTCAATGATCGTGTAGCATTTTAAATAATGCAATTTCATTACCTATATCAAAAGATATTAACCAAAAACCATGGACAGTCCTCAGGTTGGGGAGAAGAACCACCCGCTTTCTTTCAAAAGAAACGAACGGTCCATATCTAAGCATATAATTTTATTAAATACTTTAAGAATCACGAGAATGATCTGGACCATCCGATCCATGATTGACGGCCTAACCTCATGAGATTTACCCGCGTGACACGGGGTCGCGCGCGACATGGTCCACGCACGCATCGCATCTTGATTCTGCAAAACCACAGGATCAAGAAGGACCATTCGATCTCTGATAAGATGGTCCGAAACTGATCCCGCTCATTTTAATGAAACCACTTGGGACCGGCTCACTTAAAAGCCATTAAAATCATTAATATTAGTTAAATAACTGTTTTAATTAATTAATTAAAAACCTAAAAACTTCAAAAAATCATTTAAAATCAAAGAAAAATCCGAAAATACAAATAAAAGCTCTATGGATTCATCTTGATGGGTGAAATCCACAAAAATTAAAATCCCTAATTTGTATTAGGTATGTATTCCTTAATTTAGGTTTATTTGAAAAACATTAAACCCTAATTACTCTCAAATTAATAATCAATCAATTTGAAACTTTGGGGAAATGAAATTAAGCATAAAACATACCTTAGGTAAATTTTTGGGGATTTAATCCTTTGAATTGAAATGAAATTGTAATTTTTTGTGTATTAACCTTTAAATTAATTAAATTAATTATGCATTAATAAAATAATTTGAAAACTTTAATCTAATAATTTTAAATCAATATAATGAACATCAAAATATTAATTAAACCTAATCAAACCTATATGAACCTAATAGGTCACTAATTAACTTAATTTTGTAATTAGCAGAATTAAGTAATTCAATTAAATGACCTGAACTTAATTAAATCATAATAAATTAACCAGTTAACCAAAAATTATAAATAAACCCTCATTGGAAAGGTATTTCAGTGAAGAATAAGTTAAAAATATAATATCTTAATGAATCTTAATAAGAGGCTTAATTGATGTTTTAATAAAATAATTAGAACCTTAATTACACCCTAATTACATCTCTAATTAAGTTGAAACTTTAGAAACATAAAATTGACATGTAAATTCACTTGCCATAATTATCTCAAACCCTATTAGTCTATAAATTTGGAATTCTTGATTTTCCAAATCTATGTCAATATGAACTAAATGATAATTAAGAATAATCATTAATTCATTGAATCAACAAATAAATTGAACGAATCTGAAATAAACATCATAAATACTTAGGGTAATTCATCAAAACTTTCTAAGTCAAAGAATTTAATCAAATAATAAAATTTTAATAAAATCAATACTTAATGAAATTCAAACGTAATTAAACAACTAAAGTTAAATTTAATAAAACCATTCATCCTTAATGAATTTAAATAATGAATTTAAAACTTAGATTAATCAAATCAGATCAAGTTATTAACTTAAGTACTTTAGGTTAAGAATAATCTATGAACAAACCTAAGGTATTTGTTCATATTAATAAATTTAAACCTTAATCTTACAAATCCATGTTTTAATATCTTATGTTAAATTGAATGAAATCAAACTTAAATCAAACTCTTTAAATTAACATAAGCTAAATCAATTGAAATCCATATAACTTAATTAAAAATAAAATAAATCAAATAAATTAAATCAAATAAAGTAATTCAAACAAATGAAATAACATAAATCAAATCCAAACATAAATAAATTCAAAAGGATTAATTAAAATACTTAAGGATTTTAGTTAGCCTTTTGGAAACCTCATTAGGATTTAGGATGCGGAATAAAGTGAGTTTCACCTAAAAATGAAATTCATTCTATTTCTCATTCTTGAAAACTTATACAACTTTAATCACATAAAATGAACATAAAAGTGGAAATTAAATCATTAAGTCATTTGAATTGAAACCAACCAATGGTAAAAATTAAACTAATTCAAACTTCAAACTTAAACTTAAAGGCCTAGCAAAGACTTACCACACAAACCCCACTTCTACACACACTAGATTACTTAGGTTACGGACCCTAGATCTAGGTTAGATTGTTCTGTGATTTTCTTTTAATCTCCGTGATATGTTGTGATGTGCTTCACATGTCTGTGTGGTGTATTGCTTTAGACTGGATGCCTAGGCTTGTTTGTTTATTAGACTGGATGTTAGGCGTTCTTCCTAGATTTAGCATTATTTTGTGCAGGGGACTGTGTTAAAGGGATTGCTTTAATAAAAAAATCATAAAATTGTTCTTTGCTTGCAGTTGCTAAAAATCCCTTAACATAGACTATAGGGCAGGTGGGCTTGGCAAGCAACTAATGCTAAGCTCGTATGTTTGTGAAATATAAATTGCTTTGTGTGTTGTGTGAATTTCCTAACATATTTTGCAGGAGGATTTTCTTTGAATTTCAATGTAAACTTGAGCTTAGAATTAGGATCTATGGGGGATTAGGAGTTACAACCGGAGATGGTGCGGTGGTCCCTGGAGCCGATGGATGTCCTCAAGAAGGAGACTTTCTGAAAGAAGACCCATAGATCGAACTTGTAGTTCTAGACCAGGTTGTATAAGGGTAGAACTCGGCTGCCAAATTTTCTTTCTTCCGGGGTGTATACATTTATTGCTTTCTTATATAATTTAATTTGGCTTAATTTATTTTGGGTAATAGAAATAACATGCTTTTCTTAGGTTTCTTTCTATGCTATGTTTGTATATGATGTATGCTGGCGTAGCTCATAGGATAAACTAAATTTTATACCCAACTAAATCAATTGAAACATAAAAATAAACACAACTCATAATCTTCATACAAAAGCCTAGGTATTAAAGCAAGATAAAATATCTAGCAACCCCTTAGCTGGATGTTTTAATATCATGCATAATCATATTATTTCACTCTTGGTTAATGAAGGACTTCCATCCTTGTCAAAGAACCTGGGCTTGACCTTTGAGAGCTTATGGTGGAAGTGCACCTTCTTCTATTCTGATTTGGCCCATAATCTATTTTTAATTACATGCATTAGGCATAAATTTTTATTCCTATGGCCTAAAATGAATATTGAGTCAAAAAAATATAAAATATAAAAAATGTGCATTAGTTAGGTACATCTTCATACCTACATAATCTTAGGGGTTAGGGAGTAAGTCTAGGTTCATATTTCTTTCTAAAACAATAGCCATCTTGCATTCATATGACTTAGCCTCATGGTTTTAAAATGCTGGTAGTGTGACCTTCTCGGGTTATAAGTCAGAAGAGTTAGGATTGGTTATCCTTCAAGTGAAGAGAATGAACAATGATTCCCAAGAATAGAATTAGGTCGAGCATCTGACATGTGTCAGAAGCACCCGAAGACTAGGTTCAAAAGCATCCTTTTAGGAATAAGTCTTCAACCCTGGGCATTTCTATAGTCTTGTGTTGCTAGAATCTAAGTTTTAGATTTCTAAGAAAATGATAACTTGAATTCTAAATTAAATCCCAAATGTGAAGCCTAATCATAGGATAGATGAAATGTCTACTGGGCATCCCAGTATCAATAAGCATTTCCTACTCTTTTCCATTTGACTCTTAAAAAAATAACTCTCTCCAATTTGGACCTCTCCCAATTGAATTTCCAAAAAATCAATCCTTTGAAAGCTACCTTAGTACTCTTTAGGAATAACCACTTATTTCTTTAATCGAGAGTATTCTTAGGAAAAGACCCTTCCTAAGATATAATTAAATATAAAGGCTTGCCTTTATAGGGAACCATGATCCTAGAATAAAATTGACCTTGTTCTACTCTTCTATGTAGTTCAAGGGAAAATACGCTGGTACACGAAAGACCCATTAGCCTTAGGAGTCTTTTATTGAAATGATTGAATCCATTACAGGAGAGCATGTTTATCTTTCAAGATAATATGTTTATTCTTTAATGTTGTATTTGATCATCTAATTAAAATATTTCTAAACTCTATGTGGTGTTATTTCTTTTCTCTATTCCAAAGAGAAAAGAGAACCAACACTAAGGTTCCCAACTGATGCCTAACTATTTAGCATAAACACTTGGATACACTTATGCTTTGCTTTGGAGCCCGATCTTCATCACTATCTGGCTTAACTATCACCTCCAAGGGAATCTACTATTGAGAAGAGCTGGCTAGTGTGCTAAATATATAAGACTCATCCTATGAACAAGATTCTAAGTCTATATGGATAATAGGTGTACTCCTGGTAGTTAGGAAATATCTTCTATTAGGTGGCTAATAATGAGGTTTTCCACCCTTGGGACTACCTCTGAACTGGCCTCTTCCTCTTCCTACTGGAGTTTAGGTAGTCCTACCCATATGTTCAAATAGAGTAATGAACTGTGGGTGGAATCTAATGTCAGGCTTCGCTTCCTCCTCCAAGTCTATTTCCCTCCCTTTTATTTTCTTTTCATTTTCTCTCTTTTCTTTTTCCTTTTCTCTATTTTTTTCTTTTTCTTTTTCTTTTTCTTTTATTTAAAACTTTGACCAAGTTCACAAGAATAGACTTATTGATTTTGAGGGAGGTAGTAAGCCGCATCCGCATATATGCTGACCTCGTGAATTATAAATCATTTGAGATGTCTTTTGGCACAAAAGACGATCCCACCTCTCATGAACTTCATACACTGATGTAGAGAGGATGGAACTATGTTGTTCTCATGTATCCATGGTCTCCCAAGCAAAGCGTTGAAAGATGTATCTGAGTCTATAATGTGAAACTTGGCTTCGCAATCATCTATCTCCAAAAGCAACACTATGGATCTAAGGCCTATTGACTAAGGCACTTGACCTCACTTTGGAGTGTGAATTCAATCTACCATCTTAGACTTAGGAATCTTCTAGACACTAATACTAGTCAAAAGACACTTCTAACAATTAGGTAAACACTTAACCTAAGCAAAAGACTTAGAAGGGTTAATCATAAGATTAGGTTATGCTTTAAGGATTAGGATAATCCACCTAGCTAACAACCCAAATCGAATCAATGTTCACCTTCTCAAACCAAACCTCAATTTTAATTCAAACATTAAATTCAAATCTAAATCCAAACCCAAATTCAAAAACCAAATGATTGAAGCACATGATCAAATCCAAACTTGAAACCCTTCCTAAGCCATATGACCTATCCCATAGACTTAGCCATATCTTAATCTAAATCAATCCAAAATCAATTTATATCTTCAATCATCTCCTTAAAAATATATCAAATCTACATTCAAATGATCAAAACAAAATTGAACTTAATCAAATTAAATCAAAACCCTTCCTAAGCCATATGACCTATCCCATGGACTTAGCCAAACCTTAATCTAAATCAAGTCAAAGTCAATTGATTTTCTCACAATTTAATCATAATTTCAATTATCTTCATAAATTTAAATGAAATATACATTTAAATCAACAAAAATAAATCAAACCAAAGCAAAATCCAAACCTAAGCCACATGACCCAACTCCATGGACTTAGCCAAATTCCTTCATTCTAAAACCCAAATTCAATTGATTTTCTCATGAATCAATCATAGCTTCAATTATATTCACAAATATAAATGAAATCTATAATCATCAAGAAGAACCAAAATCAACCCAAGTCAAACCCAACTTAACCCTTATGACTTAAAATGTTCAAATGAACCAAAGCTAATTGTAATTGAATTTATATATCAATCCCAAATCCATATATAAACTAAACTAAATCAAACTCAACCCCAAATAAGCTAATTAAACCCAATTGGTCCACTTGACCTAAAGTGGCCAATTTGACCTATTTGAGCCAAGTTCAAATTGTACAAAAATTAGATTGAACCAAGCCCATCAAAACCTCGCATCATGATTGTTGATCAACCTAGGTTGATCAATTGTCACAAATTAGGTCAAACCAAGTCAACTTGGTCATTTGACCAAGTCAACACCTTAACCTATATGAACCCAAACTAGCCAAATTGCAATCTAACAAATCCCTTGAAACTAATGATTCATACCAAATCAAAATCAATATTTGAATATGACTTGACATTCAATTGATTCAAACCAAACTCAATTGGCCCGCTTGACCTTAGTTGACCCAAATTGACCTAAAAGACCAAATTGGGTCAAATAAATATATAAACCAAATTGATTGCAACCAATGGCTCAAGTACAAATTGATTGTTGAACTTGACCAAGGTCATGATTGATCCCAACTGAACCCAATTGACCTACTTAGCCCAAATTGACCAAAAGTGTCAAGTTGGCCTAAATCAAAACTAATTCCAAATTAATTGAAAATAAAGCCTACAATCATCTTCAATTGGTCAACTAAACCTAAACCAACTCCCCACCCATGCTAATTTGGCTAATTTGGTCACATTGGTCAACTTAACCCATTTGGCCCAGATGAATTCAAATGAGCCAAAATCAAATCTAAGCCAAATTAAATGAAACCAATTGAACCAAAACATCCCAAATAATCTTATGAACTTGGCTTATCCCTTAGTTTGACCCAATTTGACCAATTGGTCAACTTGACACAACCTAACCTAATTTGACCTAAATGAGTCAAATTGAGTTGAACCTAACCAAATCAACTCCATTTGACTTGAAATTTGGGCTAACCGACTTTTGGCTCATTTCAAATCTGCCCAAATTAAATCCAATACCAAATGATCATTCTACCCTTGGGTCAAGGGCATCACATGAGACAAATAACCCATGTAAGTGGTTATTTCCATTCTTTGGCCACTTGGTACTCTCCCAATGGTCCACCTAGGCACCGGACACTTGCCAACGACCCAGGGATGGTTGGGTCAGCCATGACCCATGAGAGGTGAAATCACCTCACCCTCCCCATTGGGGCATTTGAAACCCATAGGACACCTATGATTCCTCCTTGGCAGCCACCTCCACACCTTCAACAAACTAAGCCGACCATCTCACCTCATCCCTACAACCCACCACTCCCTGAGATTATCTGACCCCTGAAGCCAAACTCGATCCCTCTTGATCAAGATGAAGGGGTACATACCTCTCATTTCCACTCAAACACACAAAAATAATTTCTGAGCCTACCCAAGATGAGTCGCTAGAAACATTCCTTAAGCTCCCAAGCTCGTTCCTCAATCAAAAAATGCTATTCCCGTTCGTCCCGAAATAAGACGTTCCCATTTTTGACCTAACTTCCCCATTTCTCCAAAATCAAATTAACTTTGCACACACCTTGCTCATGCCTCGTCGAGCAAGAATGAATTATCTCCCAAGCTTCTCGAGCACCAGAGGTGTGACTTTAATCAAAGCTGAGCTTCAAATCAATGGTTCATGGCCTTTTGAGCGAACATCAAAGAATTGATCCAATTGCTGCTCAACAGGGCTTCATCTCCACTAGATGAATCTTCCTTAATCATTCTGGCTGCCAGTCTTGAGGTCTGGCGAGGTATGCTTCCAAAATTGATCCTTAGGAAAAAATGGGTTGGAGCTTTTTGAAGAAAACTTGCATCTCGTGTGATATTGACCATTGGATCCCCTCCGATAGACATCGTGAAGGTGTGGAATCCTTTTGGAGTTGATCTAAGCTCAAGTAAGCTTGAATCAAGTGAGCAATGGTGGAGAGACTCCATTCTCCCTCACTTGCATGATGTTAGATCATGTACAATCCATTCCGCACGATTGAAACAGACGGTCGTTATTAGATCAGCTAGATCGATCTGATTTAATCCTATTAAGCTGTGGGATTAATCATAGTTGTTCGATCTTAAATCGAATGACAGACGAGAAAGTTTGTCCGGTGGACGAGAAAGCGGGTTTGCTACCACCACATAGGCGCTGAGTCGGATAAGTTTTATGTAGCCAATCCCTTGGGGGGCATCGTGTTAGCGCGCTATGTGGAAAGTGCATCACGTCTATGCACCATGTGGCGCCAATAGGATTAAGCTTTAATTAGGCTTAATTAATCATTTTTAATGGATAAAACATCTAAAAAACATAAAAAAATCATAGAGAAAAAAAAATTCAAATAAATGCTCAGTTTAAAGGTATTTTAGAGGAAAATTATTTGAAAATGATCTTAAATAATTTTGAAGTAATTGGGTTTTATAAAATTAATTAGCTTAATTACTCCTTAATTACTTGAGCAATTAATCTAAATTTTGTGGGTTAATTTAATGGGATGACCTCTGCCTCCCATGATTTTCTTGGGATTTATTGCCTAATTAATTAAGAAAATTTACTAATTAAAACTTAAATACTCTTTCAAGTTAATTAATGATTAATTAATCCCATGAATAGTAACAAATTGGTTAATTAAGTTTATTAATCATTGTTCAACAGTAACTGAACTAAGGAATATGGTTGGGACCCCTTTCACTAAGTTCATTTCAGCCTTTTTGAAGATGAAATTAATTAATATTTAACTAATTAATTTAATCACATAATGAAATTGAAATTATAATCACATTAGACCTTAATTAATTAAATCATGGGGGTATATCTTTAAGTCTCTAATAACTTAAATGAGTTTAATGAAATTATGGTTAGTCCACATGTGTGGGAAAACCATAAGAGTAATTAATTAAGTCCCTTAATCTAATTAATTATTAATCATGAGTCAATTGCATTAGGTCTCTTTTATGTCCTAGGATCATTGCAAGTTTATTTTCCATGCATATCATGCTGGCTCATAATTATTTAGTTAATTACTTTAAGGTGACATAAGAAAGGGTAATTAATTCATCTAATTAAGGGTTCAACTTAATTAACCCATAAAATCAACTTAGTTACATTTCCTTAAATTAAATTAAATCACTAATGTTGGAATGGGTTTAAAACAATGGTTTCTCTTCTCCCCTTTAAATAAATTAAAATCCAAAATTTAATTAATAAAGAAGCTTTAGTTCTCTTTAAATAATCTTATTTGATTTGATTGTCCTTAAGAACTACTTTGGTTGAATGAATCACATGCTTATATTTGATTGTCCTCTTTCCAATCTTGTTAAATTTGGTATGTCATTTCAATTCAAGTATCCACCTTTTGAAAATCGAGTAAAATAAAATGGATTTTTTTATGTAAGATTGCATGTGTTGATTTAATTTAATATATGAGTGGCTATTATCACTATTAAATCCAAATGTATTTTTCAAAAATGTATAAATGAATAATAATATGTGTTATGATGCTAGTTATAAATACAAAAAAAATGCATGTGCTTATAGCTTAAGTGTATGAAGGTTGATATGTTGATTTATATAAGATTGAATGCTAATGGGAATATAGTCTGGACATCCCGGGAACACGAGGCTTTAGCCCAAAGGAGGTCATTTCATAAATTTGAATTTGTTCTCTATTCAAAATATAAAAATAAAAATAAAAAAAACCCTAAACCCTAAACTAAAACCTAAATGCTAAACCTAAAACCTAAACCCTAAACCCTAAAACCCTAAACCCTAAAGCCTAAACCCTTAAACCAAAACCTAAAAAAACCTAAAAATAAAATAAATAAATAAAACATAAACTTAAATAAAATAAAATAAAACCTAAACTAAAACCTAAAATTTAAACCTAAACCTAAAAAGAAAATCAAATAAAAAAAACTAAACTAAAATAAAATAAATAAAACCTAAACTAATCTAAAAAAAATACACCTAAAATAAAAAACCTAAATAAAAAAAAACTAAACATAAAATAAAAATAAAATAATACCTAAACTAAAATAAAATAAAACATAAACCTAAAAAATAAACTTAAAATAAATAAAAAAATAAACCCAAACCCTAACAAAACATAAACTAATAATAAATTAGACAAACATAAACCTAAACTAAAATAAATTAAATAAATAAAGACCTAAACCTAAACTTAAATTAAACTAAACCCAAACCCTAAACTAAATAAAATAAAATAAACTAAAATTAAACCTAAAATAAACTAAAAAACCTAAAATAAAACCTACTTAAAAAAAAATAAAAACCTATACCTAAACCTAAAAATCAAAAAAAACCTAAAAAAATAAAATAAAACAAAACAAGAGATAAACATTAACCTAAACCTAAAAAATAAATTAAAATATATAAACCTAAAATAAATAAACTAAACTAAATAAAAATAAAAAATAAACCAAAATAAAAATATAAAATAAAATAAAATAAAATAAATAAAAATAACTACATAAACTAAATAAACTTAAACCTACCAGTTTACTTAATTTTTTTTTTTTTAAATTCAAAACCATAAACCCTAAACCTAACACAAATCCCTAAACCCTAAACTAACCCTAAACCCTAAACCATAAACCCTAAAATCCCTAAATCCTAAAGCCTAAACCCTAAATTAACCCTAAACCCTAACCCTAAAGGCCTAAAGCTCAACCATTAAACCCACAAACCCTAAACCCTAAAACCACCTAAACCCTGAAACCCAACCCTAAAACCCTAAACAAACCTAAAACCTAAAAAAACCTAAAACATAAAACCTAAACCAACTAAATAAAACCTTTATATATAAACCTAAACCTAAATAAAATAAAAACCTAAACTAAAACCTAAATCTAAATCTAAAAATAAAATAAAAGAAAATAAAATAAAATGACAAAAAAGAAAATAAAATTAAATAAATAAAAACCTAAACTAAACTAAAAAAATAATATAAACCTAAGAATAAAATACCTAAATAAAATAAACACTAAAAGTAATATAAAAATAAAATAAACTAAAAAAAATAAAAACTAAATAAAAACATAAACTTAAAAAATTATTCTAAAAATAAAAGCTAAAAATAAATAAAAAATTAAACCTAAACCCTAAACTAAAAAAAATAAGCTTAAAATAAAAATAAAATAAACAAAATAAAATAAACCTAAACCTAAACTAAAATAAACTAAACTAAAATAAATAAAACCCAAACCTAAACTAAACAAAATAAAATAAACTAAAAATAAACCTAAACCTAAACTAAAAATAAAGCCTAAAAATAAACTTAAAATAAAAACCTAAAACCTAAACCTAAAAGAATAAAATAAAAGCCTAAACCTAAACCTAAAGGTGAAATATAAAACTTACACATAAAAAATAAAATAAAAATAAAACTCAACTAAAAAATAAACCTAAACCTAAACCTAAACCTCAAAAATAAACTAAATTAAAAAACCTAAACTAAAATAAACAAACTAAACTAAATAAAAATAAAAATTAACCTAAATATAAGTAAAACATATAATAAACTAAAATTAAAAAAAAATAAACTAAATAAACCTAAACTTACCGGTTGACTTAAATTTTTTTTTAAAAAAACCATAAATCTTAAATCCTAAACCTTAAACCCTAAACTTACAACTCTAAACCTTAAACCATAACCTTAAACCCTAACCCTAAGCCCTAAACCATAAAAGCATAAACCATAAAACCCTAAACCCTAAACCCTAAACAATAAACCTTGAACCCTAACCCAAAACCTTAAATCCTAAACCCTAAACCCTAAACTTAAACCTAAAGTAACTAAATAAATTAAGAAATAAACCTAAACCTAAACCCTAAGAATGTAACCTTGTTGGCGGAACATCACCAACCAGCTCGACTAGATTTGGCGAGGCTAAGGAGGAGGCGGCAGTTATATAGTGGTGGTGGGGGATCTAGAGTTACTGGTGGATATGGTGGTGGTGGTCAGAGTAGTGGTTGTTATGGAGGCAGGAGGAGCGACGGAGGTTACAATGGTTATTGTGGCGGAGGGAGAGATAGAAGATATGATGGTGGATTCTACTGCTCGAGAGGCCAAGGTTGTTCTGATGGGAATATGAAAAATTGAAGAATAGTCGATCCGATCTGCTGCTTATAGAACTATGCCTTTATAGTAGAGATGATTCAAGTTATCTAGGGTGTTTAATTTCCTCTATGCGTGCCACTTTTTATCTCTATCATCGCTTTCATCTCTAAAAACTTAGAGTGTTACTTGGTTGATGAAATCGAAATGAAAAAATGTTGAATCTGAATTTGTTCTCTGTTAAAAAAAATAAAAAACCCTAAACACTAAACTAAAACATAAACCCTAAACCTAAAACCTAAACCGTAAACCCTTAACCCTTAACCCTAAAAACCCAAACCACAAACCCAGTCCCTAAACCCTTAACCTTAAAACCTAAACCCTAAACCCTAAATCCTAAACCTTAAACCCTAAATCGTAAATCTTAAACCCAAAAAAATACATTAAACTAACCCTAAACCCTAAACCCTAAATAGCTAAAAAACCTAAACCTAAACTAAATAAAACATAAAAAATAAATAAATAAAAAACCTAAAATTTGAAATAAAAAATAAAATAAAATAAAGACATAAACTAAAAAAAACCTAAACCTAAACCTAAAAAATAAAATAAAATTAAAAACTAAACTAAAATAAATAAAAAAACCTAAACTAAACTAAAATAATAAACCTAAATTTTAAAAACCTAAATGTTAAATAAAAATAAAATTAAAAAAGGTAAAGTAAAATAAAGAATAAAGAAGACTTAAACCTATATAATAAACCTAAATATAAAACATAAAAATAAATAAATAAATAAATATAAACACAACCCAAAAAAAAAATAAAACCAATTAAAATAAAATAAACATAAACCTAAACTAAAATAAACTAAAGTAAAATAAATGAAACCTAACCTAAACCGAAACTAACTTAAACCTAAACCTAAACTAAATAAAATAAAATACACTTAAAATAAATGTAAGCTTAAACTAAATAATAAAACCTAAAAATAAACCTAAAATAAAAACCTAAAACCTAAACCAAAAATAATAAAATAAAAACCTAAACCTAAACCTAAAAATAAAAAATAAAACCTAAACCTAAAAAATAAACCAAAATAAGAATCCTAAACTAAAATAAATAAACATAAAATAAATTAATTAAACAAAATAAAAATAAAAATAAAAAATAAACCTAAATAAAACTATAAAATAAACTAAATAAACCCAAACCTACTAGTCTCTTTAATTTAAAAAAAACCCTAAACCCTAAACCTAAACCCTAAACCCTAAACCCTAAACCTTAAACCCTAAACCATAAAAAACTCTTAACCATAAACCTTAAACCCTAAACCCTAACCCCTTAACCTAATCTAAACCTTAAAACCTAATAAACCTCAAACCTATACCAAGAATAGAGTGGCAGAAACATCATCATCAACCATGCTCAGTCTAGATTCGATGATGGAGGAGAGGGTGGAGATGGCAATTATCGCATTGGTGGTGGGGTATATGGAGGAGCTAGTGGATATGAAGGTGGTGGTTGGAGCTGTGGAGGTTATGGTGGCGAGGAGGCGACAGTTCAGCCATGGTGGTGGCAGAGGGAGAGATTTGGGCTATGATGGTGGATTCTAGTACTCGAGAAGTCGGTGGTTATGGGAAGCTGAAAAAAAAAGAAGCGAAACGATCTATCTGCGATGGAACTATGTCTATCTGAGAGAGGTTCTAGTTATCTAGGGTTTTTTATTTGCTTTATGCGCTTGTGCCTTAGAAAACTTGGTGTCTTACTTGGTAGATGAAATCACAAAGAAGAAATGTTGAAACTAAATTTGTTCTCTATTAAAAAAATATAATAATAAAAATACTACACCCTAAACCTAAAATCAAAACCATAAACCCTAAACCCTAAAAACCCTAAAACTTAAACCCTAAAACCCTAAACCCTCAACCCTAAACCATAAAACCTAATCCCTAAACCATAAACTTACAACCCTAAATCCTAAACCTTAAACCCTAAACCCTAACCCCTAACCACAAAACCTAAACACTACCAGCTATAAAATACTAACCCAACTAAACCTAAACCACAAACCCACAAAACCCTAAACCCACAAACCTTAAGCCTTAAACCCTAAACCCAAAACTAACCCTAAACCCTAAACTAAAAAAGAAAACCTAAAAATAAACCTTAAATAAAAACATAAATTGTAAACCTAAAAAAATAAAATAAAAACCTAAACCTCAAATATAATAAAATAGAAAATTAAAATTAAAATAAAATAAAATAAATAAAAAACTAAACCAAACTAAGAAAATAAAATAAACCTAAAAATAAAACCTAAACGTAAAATAAAATAAAATCAACCAAAACTAAAGATAAAATTAAATAAAAGCCTAAACCTAACAATAAACCATAAATATAACTTAAAAATAAATAAAATAAACCTAAATCAGAATTTTAAAAAAAAAATACCTAAACCTAAAATGAAAATAAAATAAACCTAAACCTAAACAAAATTAACTAAACTAAACCTAAAATAACTAAACCTAAACCTAAACCTAAACTAAATAAAATAAAACAAACTAAAATAAACCAAATCTAAACTAAAAAGAAAACCTAAAAGTAAACCTAAGATAAAACCTAAAATCTAAACATAAAAAAAATAAAATAAACTGACACAAAAATAAAATAAATCCTAAACCTAAAAAATAAAATAAAATAAACTAAATTAAAAAATATAAACATAAACCTAAACTTAAAAAAATAAACTAAAATAAACTAAACTAAACTAAGTAAAATAAATAAACTAAACTAAATAAAATTAAAATATAAAGATAACATTACTAAATGCATTTGCTGGTTTAATTAAAACCCTACCTACCACACACTAAACTAAATCCTACCACAAACCCTAAACCCTACCCCATAAACCCTAAACCTTCACCCAGGCCACCCAGGCCAATCCTGACCCTAACTCCTGACCCTAAACCTCCACAACTTGACCTAAACCACTACTATCCTAAACACTTAAATCTATCATAAACCTCTCCTTGATGCCTAACCCTGACCTAAACTCCATGCCTGATCCTAACTGGGCCTCAAACCCTAAACTAACCCTAACCCCTAATCCACAAAATCCTAAACCTTACGCTGAAATAAAAAAAAACCCTAAACAAACTAAACCTAAACCTAAACCTAAACCTAAAAAATAAACTAAAATAAAAAACCTAAACTAAAATAAATAAACCTAAAGTAAATAAACAAAACTAAAGAAAAATAAAAAATAAACATAAATAAAAATAAAAAAATAAAAAAAGCTAAATTAAATAAAAAATAAACTAAAGTAACCTTAAACCTTAAATCCTAAACCCTAAACCCTAAACCCTAAGCCCTAAGCCCTAAACCTACAACCCTAAACCCTAAACACTAAATACTAAACCCTAAAAAACCCTAAACCCTAAAACCCTAAACCCTAAACACTAAACCCCAAACCTTAACACGAAACCCTTAACCCTAAACCCCAACCCTAAACCTAAACATAAACTAACTAAATAAATTTAAAAAATAAACCTAAACCTAAACCAAAACCCTAAGAATGCGACCTTGATGGGAATATCACGTCCAGTTGGTTCAGGTCTAGATCGACGGTTATCGTGATTACTAGTGATGGGTGCGAATGTGTTGGTGGACATGGAATTGGTGGTAATGGTGGTTATGGAGGCGAAGAGGGCGGAGGTTACTGACCATGGTAGTGGTGGAGGAGAGATAGGGGATATGATGGTGGATCCCTTAAAGAGGTGGGTGTTACGGGAACTGGAGAATTGAAGAACGTCCAGATCCGACTGCGCTTATAAGGTGTCTTCACCGGTAGAGATAGTTTTAGTTATCTAGGGTTTTTGATTTGCTTTATGCATGCCCATTTTTGATCTATGTCGTCACTATTGTCTTAGAAAACTTGGTGTGTTACTTGGTTGATCAAATGAAAAATAAGAAATGTTGAATCTGAATTTTTTCTCTATTAAAAAAAAAACAAAAACCCTAAACCCTAAACTAAAATTTGAACTATAAACTTAAAATAAAAACTCTAAACCCTAAGCCATAAAAAACCTAAACCCTAAACCTAATCTCTAAACCCTAAAACACTAAATCCTAAACCCTAAATGCTAAAACCAAAACCCTAATCTGTAAACCCTAAACCCTAAACCCTTAACAATAAACCCTAAACCCTAAAAAGCTAAAAACCTAAACCTAAACATAAACCTAAAATGAAAAAAAATAATTAAACTAAAATAAAATAAATAAAAACCTAAACTAAACTTAAAAAAATAAAAAACCTAAATAAAATAAGAATTAAATTTAAACTAAAAATAAAATAAACCTAAATTGAAATAAAATAAAAATAAATAAAAACTAATTAAAAATGGAAATAAAAATAAAATTAAATAAAAAAATAAAACTAATTAAAATAAAAAATAAAATAAACTAAATAAATATAAAACAAACTAAATAAACCTAAACCTACTAGTTTACTTAATTTAAAAAAAATAAAATAATAAAAAAGACCTAACCCTAAACCCTAAAACTAACCCTAAACCTACAACACTAAACCCAAAACCCTAATCCGTAAAACCCTAAACCCTAAACCCTAAACCCTAAACCTTAAACCTTAAAATGTTAAACCCTAAACACTAAAACCTAAACCCTAAACCCTAAAATCTACAACACTAAACTCTAAACCCGAAAAGCTTAAAAAAATATATCCTAAACTAAATAAAACCTAGAAATAAAATAAATATAAAAATCTAAAACTAAATAAGATAAAATGATAAAATAAAAGAAAAACCTAAACTCAAACCTAAACCTAAACCTAAACCTAAACTTGAACCTTAAAAAAAATAATATAGTAAATAAAAACTAAACTAAAATAAAATAATTAGAAATCTAAACTATTCTAAAAAATAAAATAAACCTAAAATTAAGAAACCTAATTAAAATAAAATTAAACCTAAAATAAAATAAAATAAAAATAAAATAAAATAAAAAATTAAATAAAAATGTAAACCTAAAATAAATAAAAGAAAATAAACTTAAACCTAAAACTAAAATAAACTAAAATAAAATAAATAAAACCTAATCCTAAAATAAACAAAACCTACTTGAACTAAATAAAATAAAATAAACAGAAAATAAACCTAAACCTAAACTAAAAAATAACACCGAAAAGTAAACCTAAAATGAAAACCTAAAACCTAAACATCAAAAAATGAAATAAAATCTAAATATAAACCTAAAAATAAAAAATAAAACCTAAACCTCAAAAATAAAATGAAAATAAAACTAAACAAAAAATAATCATAAACTTAAACATAAACCTAAAAGATAAACTAAAATAAAAATCTAAATTAAATAAAATAAA
The DNA here is from genome assembly GCA_021442155.1 of Cymbidium sinense. Lineage (NCBI taxonomy): Eukaryota > Viridiplantae > Streptophyta > Magnoliopsida > Asparagales > Orchidaceae > Cymbidium > Cymbidium sinense. The sequence continues at coordinate 48,586 of JAKCPB010001277.1, forward strand.
AAAAACTTAAATAAAAAATAAAATTTAAATAAACTAAATAAATCTAAGCCTACCAGTCTTTTTAATTTTTAGAGAAAAAACCCCTTAAACCCTAAACCCTAAAACTAACCCTAAACCCTAACCTACAATGCTAAACCCTAATCCCTAAACCCTAAACTAATCTTAATCCCTAAACCCTAAATAAAAAAATAAAAAAAATAATTCTAACCCTAAACCCTAAACCCTAAAACTAAACCTAAACTCCTAATACATCTTAAAACCCTAGGCAGAAACCTAAAACCTAGGCCCTAAACTCTAAACCTGAGCCCTAAACCATAAACCTGCACCCTCCCAAACCATAAACAATAACCCAAAATGAAACCTAGAAACCTAAACCTAAACTAAATAAAACCTAAAAAAATAAAATGATAAAATACTAAAACCTAAATAAAATAAAGAGAAATAAAACCTAAACTATAACCTAAACCTAAACTTAAAACTAAAAAATAAAATATAATAAAAATAAAATTAAACTAAATTAAAATAAATAGAAACCTAAACTAAACTAAAAAAAATAAACCTAAAATAAAAACTTAAATAAAATCAAAATTAAAGTTACTAAAAATAAAAATAAAATAAACTAAATAAACATAAACCTCTAGTTTCCTTAATTTTTTTATTAAAAAAAACCCTAAACTCTCAACCCTAAACCTTAAACCCTAAATCCTAAACCCTAAACCATAAACCTAACATAAAGTAACTAAATAAATTAAAAAAAATAATCCAAAGCCTTAAAACCTAATAAAGCTAAACCTAAACCTAAACTCTAAGAATGGGCAGGACCTTGGTGGCGGGGAACATCACCCGTCAACCCGTCCAGATCCGAGAGGTGAAGGTGGAGGCTTATTGCCGGTGGTGGTGGGATCGGATGTCTTGGTGGATATGGAGGTGGTGGTCGAGCAATGGTGGTTATGGTGGCGGGGAGGCGATGGAGGTTATAGGTGTCTTTGCGGAGAGGAGAGATCATATAATGGTGGATCCCTACTTGAGAGGTGAGTGGTTACGATGAGCTGGAGAAAGTGAAGAACGTCCAGTTCTGCTTTTGGAACATTAGAGATGGTTCTAGTTATCTAGGATTTTTAATTTGTTCTATGCATGCTCACTGTTGATCTATGTCATTGCTTATGCCTTAGAAAACTTAGTGTGTTACTTGGTTGATGAAATCACAAAGAAGAAATGTTGAATATGAATTTGTTCTCTATTTAAAAAAATAAAAATAATAAAAACCCTAAACCCTAAACCCTAAACCTAAAACCTAAACCATAAACCCTAAACCCTAAAAACCTAAACCTTAAACCCTAACTCCTAAATCATAAAACCCTAAACCCTCAACCCTAAATCCTAAACCTACCAACCAAAACTGCAACCTAAATCTTAAACTTCCCTACCTAACACTCACCCTGAAGCCTGACCCCAAAACCCTAAACCCTAAACCTCTAAACCCTAACTCCCTTAAACCCTAAACCACTGCACGTTGGGGCATATCCAGCTTCCTGGGAAACTCCTGATCTAAGCTAACCCCACCCTGGGCCCTGGGCCTTAAATCCTGGGCCACTGATCTGCGCTGAGCCAAACTCAGGCCTGAGCCACAGGCATTAAACCTGGGCCACAGGCCTGACCCACTAGATAAAAGGCCCTAAACCTAAACTAAATAAGACCTTTAAATAAATAAAACCTACACCTAAACTAAGATGAGTAAGATAAAGGCTATTAGATAAATTAAGATAAAATAAACTTGCCTAAATAAAATAAATCTGGAACAAACATATGATAAAATAAAACTAAGCGTGATAAAACTTAAATTAACCTAAAGTTAAGATAAATAAAACTAAATAAAATATAAACCTAAAAAATAAACCTAAAAATAAATAAAAAAAAGAGCCTAAACCTAAAGCTAAAAAAACCTATGCTTAAAATGAAATAAAATAAAATATAAACCTAAAATAAAATAAATAAAACCTATACCTAAACTAAGTTAAACTAAACCTAAACCCTAAACTAAATAAAATAAATAAAAAATAAAAATAAAGCAAATTAAAAAAAATATAACCTAAAATAAAATTAAAATAAAACCTAAAACCTAAACTAAATAAAAAATAAATGAGAGAAAACCTAAACCTAAATAAAATGAAATATAAAATAAAATAAAATATAAAGAAACATAAACCTAAAACCTAAACCCAAAAGAATTAAAACTAAAATAAAATGAAATAAAACAAAACCTAAACTAAACTAAAAATAAAAACCTAAATAATATAAAATCTAAACCTAAAGAAAAATGAAATAAACAAAAATAAAATAAAATAATAACAAAATAAAACCTAAAAAAATTGAAAATAAATAAAAATAAAGGAAAAAATGCTTTAACCCTAAACCACTAAATCCCACAACCCAAAACCCAAGGCCAAACCCTAAAAGCTAAAACCTAAACTAAACTAAAATAAACCAAATATAAATAAAAAACTAAACCAAAATAAAATAAAAAATAAAATAAAATAAAAAAAAAAAATAAAAATCTAAACTAAACTTAAACATAAAAGAAAATAAAATAAAAAACTAAATTAAAATAAAATAAATAAAACCTAAACTAAACTAAAAAAATAAAACTTAAATAAAATATAAATTAAACCTAAAATAAAAAATAAGAAACATATGAAAAATAAAATAAAAACAAAATAAAAAACCTAAAAAAAAACCCAAAATTAAAACCTAAAATAAATAAAAATAAAATCTAAACCCTAAACTAAAATAAAAGTAAACCTATAATAAAAATAAAAGCTAAACTAAACTAAAATATTAAAACCTAATAAAACTAAAATAAACTAAAACTAAACCAAATGCTAAATAAAAATAAAAAACGTTAACCTAAACATAAAAATAAAAAAAAACCTAAATCAAAAAATTAAATAAAATCCAACTAAACTAAAAATAAACCTAAACTAAACCTAAACCTAAAAAAATAAAAAAAATAAAAAACTTAAACTAAAATAAACATAAAATAAATAAACTAAAATCAATAAAAATATAAAATAAATGAAAATAAAAATAAAAAAATATAATAAATTAAAATAAATCAAAAGTAAACTAAATAAACTAAATAAACTAAATAAACCTAAACCTACCGGTTTACTTAATTAAAAAAAATCATAAACCCTAAAATCATAAACACAAACCCTAAACTCCCTCAGAGTAATACTCTAAACCTAAAACCTAAACCATCCCTAAACCTAAACCCCCTAAATCCTAAACCATAAACCTAAACCATAAACCCCAAACTAACCTAAATACAAACCCCAAACCCTAAACTTAAACCTAAAGTAACTAAATGAATTAAAAATTAAACCTAATAATCTTAAACCTAAACCTAAACCTTAAAGTCTAATAAACCTAAACCTAAGCCCTAAAAATGGGTAGAACCTTGGCGAACATCCCAAACAGGAGTTTAGATTGGTTTGTGGAGGTGAAAGCGGATCTGGTCGTTATCGTGAGTGGTGGTGGGGGTTCGGAGGTCTTTGGTGGATATGGAGGTGGCAGCAGGGGTGGTGGTTATGGAGCTAGGAGAAGCGACGAAGGTTACAGCCATGGTGATGGCGAAGGGAGAGATCGAGGATATGATGGTTTATCCCGCTACTTGAGAGGCCAGGGTGGTTTTGATGGGAACTGGAGAAATTGAAGAACGACCATAGTGTCTTTACAGTAGAGACAGTTCTAGTAATCTAGGGTTTTTTATTTTCTCTCTGAGTGCCCATTTTTTATTTATGTCTTTACTTGTTTCTTAGAAACTTGGTATGTTACTTGGTTGATGAAATCGAAAAGAAGAAATGTTGAATATGAATTTGTTCTATGTTAAAAAAAAAAAAAACCCAAAACCCTTAACTAAAAGCAACCCTAAACCTAATGTAAAAATAAACCCTAAAACCCTAAACCCTAAAACCCTAAACCCTAAACCTAAACCCTAAACCTTAAAAAATATAAAAACCTAAACCTAAACTAAATAAAACCTATAAATAAAATAAATAAGAAACCTAAACCTAAATATAATTAAAAATTAAAATAAAATAAAAGCCTAAACTAAAACCTAAAACCTAACCTTTAAAATAAAATAAAATAAACTAATGATAATACACTAAAATAAAATAAATTAAAACCTAAACTAAACTAAAAAAATAAAATAAACCTAAGAATAAAAAATCTAAATAAATAAAAAAATAAACATAAATTGAAAATAAAATAAACCTAAAATAAAATAAATTAAAACATAAACCTATAAAATAAACCTTAAAATAAAACCTAAACCCTAAACTAAAAAACCTAATAAAATAAAATAAAATAAACAATATAAAATAAACATAAACTTAAAATAAAAATACTAAACTTAAATAAATAAAACCAAACCTAAACCTAAATAAATAAAATAAAATAAACTAAAAATAAACCTAAAAAACCTACTAAAAATAAAACCTAAAAATAAAACCTAAAATAAAAACCTAAATTCTAAACAAAAAAAATAAAATAAAAACCTCAACCTAAACCTAAAAATAAAAAAATAAAACCTAAACCTAAAAAATAAAACTCAATAGAAAAATAAACCAAAACCAAAACCTAAACCTAAAAAATAAACTAAAATAAAAAACCTAAACTAAATTAAATAAACCTAAAATAAATAAAATAAAAACCTAAACCTAAACCTAAAAATAAAAAAATAAAACCTAAACCTAAAAAATAAAACTCTATAGATAAATAAACCTAAAGCTAAAGCTAAATCTAAAAAATAAACTAATATAAAATACTAAACTAAAATAAATAAACCTAAAATAAATAAACTAAACTAAATAAAAATTTAAAATAAACTTAAGTAAAAATAAAAAAAATAAACTAAATAAACTAAATAAACCAAAACTAGTAGTTTACTTATTTTTTCTTACAAAAAAACCACAATCTCTAAATCCTAAACTCTAAACCCTATGCCCTAAACACTAAAGCCTATAACCTACAACTCTAAACCCTAAACTCTAAACCCTAAACCCTAGACCCAAACCCTAATCCCTAAACCCTAAAGCCTAGAACCTAAAACCCTAAAACCCTAAACTTCAAGCCCAAAAACTTAAATCATAAATCCTAAACCATAAGCCTTAAACCCTTTCCCTAGACACTAAACCCCAAATCGTAAACCCTAAACCTAAACATAAAGTAACTAAGTAAATTAAAAAATAAACTTAAACCCTAAAACATAATAAACCTAAACCTGAACCCTAAGAATGGTATCTCCTTCTAATTGAGGTCTAGATTATTTCTGGTTGGTACTACGGAGCTTCGGTTTCCCTCTAGTTTTGGTGGCTCTTTGCTCTTGTTGATCTCCTGGTATGTTGGTTTTAGGATGGCCTAGTGATTGTGTGTTTCAAAGCTTGTTTGCCTTTTCCCTAGCCTCTTTTTTTTTCCTCAGGGTTTATTTTGTCTGGTTGCTTGATGGTTGTCATATTTTCCAGCCTTTTATTTGGCTATCGTGTCATGATTATTGGTTGAGCCGATCGGGCTTTGCTCCTTCTTTCGAAGTTACTCTCTAGAGTTGTTACCTGGTATCTAGTTTTCATTCCCCTTTTTTAGTGGTTTTCTTGAAGTTTTTTGTGGAGTTTTCCTGTTATCTGGATGGCCCATTGGCTTGTTATTTTTTTTTGTTATGGGATGAACTTATTTGTGGTTTTGGTTGTTCTTGGATCTATTGCTATATATGTTGATTTGTTATGTTTATGGGTGGCCTGATGGTTGGTTGCTTATGCTGGTTGGTGGATCTCGCATGAATTTTGGTTTTTACCTTTGGTCTTTATTTATTTTATGTGGCTTTGATGGTGGTTGTTTCTTGGCCGCTTTGTTTGTTGTTTCTGCTTGGCTAGATGTTTTACGTTAGTTTTAATCATGATGATAGATACTGAAACTTGGATAGCTCTTGACTGTTGGCTATTTGGTTTAATCGAGGTAAGTTGGCTATGATGGATGGGATGTTTCCCTTATTATCCTTTTGGTTGGTAGCTCCATATGTGATTGTAACCCTTCTTTTGAAGTTTGGATGCTCATATATCCTGTTGCTCCTTGAGATGAATGTGATTGAGCCTGAGCCTTATCTAAGATTTTTATCATTTTGTTCCTTTTGTGTACTTATCTTGTCCTTATTTATAGATGCTTATCTCTATCTTAAGTTCTTTGCAGGTTTGTGGTAGGTTTTAGGGCTGTAGGTGGTTTTTGCATATGTCAGAAGATTTTGATAAATAGATGGCTTTGGCAGCCCTTTTTGGAATTTTGTGATGTGTCTTTCTTAGTTTTTGTTATTTCTTTCTTTTGCTTTTCTTATAATAGTAAGGAATTTATCTCTTTAGATAATTGTAGCTCTTGAGCAGTAGTTTAGAGATTTATCCCTTTAAGGACCTTGTATCCCTTTCTTTTGGCAATAAAATTCTCCCACTTTGATTTAAAATAGTGGTGGTGGGGATCTGAGGTGTGGAGGATATGGAGGTGGTGGTTGGAGCAGTGGAGGTGGGAGGAGCGACGGAGGTTATAGCCATGGTGATGGCGGAGGGAGAGAATGGGGATATGATGGTGGATCCTGCTACTCGAGAGTCCGGGTGGTTTTGATTGGAACTGGAGAAACTGAAAAATGGTCAATCCGATCTATTGCTTATGGAATAGTTTCTTAATAGTTGAGATAGTTATAGTTATCTGGGGTTTTTATTTTCTCTATGCCTACTCATTTCTTATCTATGTCGTCGCTTGTGTTTAAGAAAACTTCGTGTGTTACATGGTTGATGAATTCGAAAATAAGAAATGTAGAACATGAATTTGTTCTCTGTTAAAGAAAAATCAAAAATCGTAAACCCTAAACTAAAACTTGAACCATAAACCTTAAACCTGAACCTTAAACCCTAAACCTTAAAAACCGTAAACCCTAAATCCTAAACCATAAACCCTTAACACTAAACCCTAAAATGATAAACCCTAAACCCTAAACCCTAATCAATAAACCCCAAACCCTAATCCCTAATCCCTAAACCCTAACCCCTAAAAAGCTGATAACCTAAACCTAAACCTAAACTATATAAAACATACTAATATAATAATGAAAAAAACCTAAACCAAAAGAAAATAAAATATAAATAAAATAAAAACTTAAACTAAACCTAAGCCTAAAAAGAACATAAAATAAAAAATAAAAACTAAACTTAAATAAAATAAATAAAAACCTAAACTAAACTAAAAAATAAAAAACCTAAATAAAATAAACACTAAACCAAAAATAAAAATAAAATAAACCTATAATAAAATAAAATAAAAATTAAATGAAAACCTAAACCTAAAAAATAAACCTAAAATAAAATCGAAAAATAAATAAAAAATAAAACCTAAATCCTAAACTAAAAAAAACCTAAACATAAAATAAAAATAAATAAACCTAAACCTAAACTAAAATAAACTAAACTAAAATAAATAAAACTTAAACCTAAACTAAATAATATAAAATAAAATAAAAATAATCCTAAACCTAAACTAAAAATTTAAACATAAAAAATTCTAAATAAAAACCTAAAACCTAAACCTAAAAAAATAAAATAGAAACCTAAACCTAAACGTAAAAATAAAAATAAAACATAAACATAAAAATAAAAATAAAAATAAAACTAAACTAAAAAATAAACCTAAACCTAATCCTAAACCTAAACATAAAAATTAAACTAAAATAAAAAACATAAAATAAACTAAATAAAAATAAAAATAAACCTTAATAAAAATAAAAAATAAAATAAACTAAAATAAATAAAAGAAATAAACTAAATAAACTTAAACCTACCATTTTACTTAACTTTAGTAAAATAAAAGAGATAAAAAAAACCCAACCCTAAACCTTAAACCCTAAACCCTAAACCTACAACCCTAAACCCAAAAACCCTAAACCCTAAACCCTAAAACCTAAACCCTAAAACCTTAAACCCTAAACCTTAAACCCTAAGCCCTAAACTCAGTTAAATAAAATGTTAAACCCTAAACTTTAAAGCCTAAACCTTAAACTCTAAACTAAAATTTAAACCCTAAACCTAAAAACTAAACCCAAAACCCTAAACCCTAAACACTAAACCCTAAACCCTAAACCCTAAACACTAAACCTTAATAAAACCATAAACCATGAACCTTAAACCTTAAACCCTAAAACTTAAACATAAATAAGAAAATAAAAAATAACATAAAAACCTGAAATAAAACTTAAACCTAAGCCTAAATCGAAACCTAAAAATAAAATAAAAACTAAATAAAAATAAAATAAATAAAAACCTAAACTAAATAAAAAATAAAATAAACCTAAAAAAACCTAAACAAAATAAAACTAAACCTAAAATGAAAATAAAATAAACCTAAGATAAAATAAAATAAAACTAAATAAAACCTAAACTTAAAAAATAATCCTAAAATAAAACTTACAAACAAATAAGAAATAACACCTAAACCCTAAACTAAAAACCTAAACTTAAAATAAAATTAAGTCAATAAAGTAAAATAAACCTAAACCTAAACTTAAATAAATTATACCTAAACCAAAGCCTAAAATAAACTAAACCTAAACCTAAACCTAAAACCCTAAACCCTATAAAACCCTTAAACCTAAACCCTAAACCTTAAACTTCAAACCCTAAACCCTAAACACTAAACCATTAACTCAAATTCTTAAACCCGAAACTTCAAGCCCTAACCCTAATCCTAACCTTGAACCCTAAACCCTAAATCCTAAAAACCAAAATCCTGAACCTTAAACCCTAAAGTAACCCTAAACCCTAAACCCTAACCCCTAAAAACCTTAAACCTTAAAGCCTAAACCATAAACCCTAAACTTTAATCTAACCCTAAACCCTAAGCTAACCTTAAACCCTAAACCCCAAAAACCCTTAACCCTAAAGCCTAAAAACTAAACCTAAACCCTAAACTAAAAGCTTAACCCTAAACCCTAAACCCTAAAACCTAAAACCCTAAATCCTAAAACCCTAAACCCTAAACCCCAAACCCTAACCCTAAACCCTAAATTATAAAACTAACACTAAATCCTAAACCTACAACCCTAAATTCTAAACCCTAAACCCTAAACCCTAAAATAATGAACATTAAACTCTAAATGATAAAACCTACAACCCTAGACCCTAAGCCCTAAATCCTAAACCCCAAATCCTAAACCCTAAAGCATAAACCCTAAATCGTAAACCTTAAACTCTAAAAACCTAAAAATCTAAACCTAGACTAAATAAAAGCTACATATAAAATAAATAAATAAAAATGTAAACCTAAATAAAATAAAAACCTTAATTAAAACCTAAACTTAAAACTAAACCTAAAAATAAAATAAAATAATAAATAAAATCTAACAGTAAATAAAATATATAAAAACATAAATTATACTAAAAAATAAAATAAACCTAAAAAGTAAAAAACTTAAATAAAATTAAGATTAAACATAAAATAAAAATAAAATAAACATAAACTAAAATATAATAAAATAGAAACTCAATAAAAATCTAAACCTAAAAAATAAAAATAAATAAAAAATTAAACTAAAAAATAACAGAAACCTAAAATAAATAAAAGAAAATAAACATAAACATAAACTAAAATAAACTAAACTAAAAGAAATAAAACTTAAATCCTTAATCTTAAACCCTAAGCCCTAAATCCTAAACCCTAAATCCTAAACCCAAAACCCAAAAACCCTAAATCCTAAACAATAAACCCTAAACCAAAAACACTAACCCTAAACCCTAAGCCCTAAACCCTAAAGCACTAAACCCTAAAACCATAAAAACTAAACCCTAAACCCTAAAACCTAACCCTAAACACTAAACCCTAACCCTTAAAACCAATAACCATAATCCCTAAACCCAAAACTCTAAACCCTAAAACCCTAAATCCTAAAACCCTAAACCATAAACCCAAAAACCTACAACCCTAAACCCTAAACCATAAACCCCAAACCCAAAACCCTAAACCCTAAAAGCCTAAAAACCTAAACCTAAACTAAATAGAACCTACAAAAAAAATAAATTAAAAAATCTTAACCTAAATAAAATAAAGAAATAAAAATCCAAACTATAACCTAAACCTAAACAAAAATAAAATCAAATAAAAAATTAAAACTAAACTAAAATAAATAAATTAAAACCTAAACTAAACTAAAAAAATAAAATAAACCTAAAAATAAAACTTTAAAGTAAAATAAAAAAAATCAACCTAAAATAAACTAATATAAGAATTAAATGAAAACCTAAACCTAAGCAATAAACCTAAAAATAAATAAAAAATAAAACCTAAATCCTAAACTACAAAAAAAAACCTAAACCACAAATAAAAATTAATTACATCTAAACCTAAACTAAAATAAACTAAACTAAAATAAACAAAACCTAAACTTAAACCTAAAATAAACTAAGCCTAAACCTAAAGCTAAACTAGATAAAAAATAAATTAAAACCAAACCTAAAAAAAGAAACTAAACTAAAAACTGAAAACCTAAACCTAAAAAAGTAAAATAAAAACCTGAACCTAAACCCAAAAATAAGAAATAAAATATAAACCTAAAAATAATATAAAAATAAAACTAAACTAAAAAAATAAACATAAACCTAAACCTAATCCTAAAAAATAAACTAAAACTAAAAACCTAAACTAAAATAAAAAAATATAAAATAAATAAACTAAGTTAAAAAATAAAATATAGACCTTAATAAAAGTATAAAATAAACTAAATAAACCTAAGCCTACTAATTTCTTTAATTTTTTTTAAAAAAAAAACCTAAACCCTAAACCCCAAACACTATGTCCTAAACCCTAACCCCTAAAACTAACCCTAAACCTTATACCCTAAACCTACAACCCTAAACCCTAAACCCTAAACCCTTTAGAACCTGTAACCTTAAACCTTAAACTTTAAACCCCAAACCCTAAACTAATCCTAAACCCTAAGCCCTGAACACTAAATTGTAAACCCTAATTATTAAACCTTAAACCCTAAGTCAGAATCCTAACTCCTAACCAACCCTAAAGTTTAAACCCTAAACCCTAAACCTTAAACTTAAACCCTAGTAACCCTAAACCCTAAACTTAAAACCTAAAACTAAAGTTTAAACCATAAACCCTAAACTTTAATCTAACCCTAAACCCTAAGCTAACCTTAAACCCTAGACCCCAAAAACCCTTTACCATAAACCCTAAAAACTAAACCCTAAACTAAAAGCCTAACCCTAAACCCTAAACCCTAAAACCCTAAACCCTAAACCCAAAATCCTAACCCTAAACCCTAAACCTTAAAACTAACCCTAAATCCTAAACTTACAACCCTAAATTCTAAACTTAAACCCTAAAACCCTAAACCCTAAAATAATGAACCTTAAACCCTAAACCATAAAACTTACAACCCTAGACCCTAAACCCTAAACCCTAAACCCCAAATCCTAAACCCTAAACCATAAACCCTAAACCATAAACCTTAAACTCTAAAACCTAAAAATCTAAACCTAAACTAAATAAAAGCTAAATATAAAATAAATAAATAAAAACCTAAACCTAAATAAAATAAAAACCTTAATTAAAACCTAAACTTAAACCTAAACCTAAAAATAAAATAAAATAATAAATAAATACTAAATAAAATAAATATATAAAAACATAAATTAAATTAAAAAATATAATTAACCTAAAAAGTAAATACCTATATGAAATTAAAATTAAACATAAAATAAAAATAAAATAAACATAAAATAAACATAAAATAAAATAGAAACTCAATAAAAACCTACACCTAAAAAATAAAAATAAATAAAAAATTAAACTTAAACCCTAAACCTAAAATAAATAAAATAAAATAAACATAAACTTAAACTAAAATAAACTAAACTAACATAAATTAAACTTAAACCCTTAATCCTAAACCCTAAGCCCTAAACCCTAAACCTTAAACCCTAAACCCAAAACCTGAAAACCCTAAAGCCTAAACACTGAACACTAAACCCTAAACCCTAAACCCAAACCCTAAACTTGAAACCTCAAAACACTAAACCATAAAACCATAAAAACTAAACCCTAAACCTTAAAACCTAACCATAAACAATAAACCCTAACCCCTAAACCTATAACCCTAATCCTTAAACCCTAAACCCTAAACCCTAAAACCCTAAACCCTAAAACCCTAAACCCTAAACCCTAAAACATACAACATTTAACCTTAAACCATAAACCCTAAAAACCTAAAAACCTAAACCTAAACTAAATAGAACCTACAAATAAAATAAACTAAAAAAGTAAACCTAAATAAAATAAAGAAATAAAAACCCAAACTAAAACCTAAACTTAAACCTAAACCTAAACCTAAAAATAAAATAAAATAAAAAATTAAAACTAAACTAAAATAAATAAATTAAAACCAAAACTAAACTAAAAAATAAAATAAACATAAAATAAAAGTTTAAAGTAAAATAAAAAAATCAACCTAAAATAAACTAAAATAAGAAATAAATGAAAACCTAAACCTAAGCAATAAACCTAAAAAAATAAATAATAAAACCTAAACCCTAAACTAAAAAAAACTTAAACCTCAAATAAAAATAAATAAATCTAAACCTAAACTAAAATAAACTAAACTAAAATAAATAAAACCTAAACTCAAACCTAAAATAAACTAAGCCTAAACCTAATGCTAAACAAACTAAAATAAAATAAAACAAAACCTAAAAAAAACCTAAACTAAAATCTAAAAACCTAAACCTAAAAAAGTAAAATAAAAACCTAAACCTAAACCCAAAAATAAAAAATAAAACTTAAACCTAAAAATAATATAAAAATAAAACTAAATTAAAAAAATAAACATAAACCTAAACCTAATCCTAAAAAATAAATAAACTAAAATAAAAAACCTAAATTAAAATAAATAAAAATAAAATAAATAAACTAAGCTAAATTAAAAACTAAATAAAAATATAAAATAAACTAAATAAACCTAAGCCTACCAATTTCTTTAATTTTTTTTTAAAAAAGACTTAAACCCTAAACCCCAAACACTATATCCTAAACCCTAAACCCTAAAACTAACCCTAAACCTTATACCCTAAACCTACAACCCTAAACCTTAAACCCTAAAACCTATAAGACTCGTAACCCTAAACCTTAATGTTTAAACCCTAAACCCTAAACTGACTCTAAACCCTAAACCCTAAACACTAAATAAACTACTTAAACCTAAACCTAAGTTTTAACCTAACCCTAACCCTAAACACTAAACCCTAAAACACTAAACCTTAAACTCTAAAGTAACACTAAACCATAAACTCTAATCCCTAAAAACCTTAAACCCTAAAGCCTAAACCATAAACCCTAAACTTTAATCTAACCCTATACCCTAAGCTAACCTTAAACCCTAAACCCCAAAAACCCTTAACCATAAAGCATAAAAACTAAACCCGAAACCCTAAACTAAAAGCCTAACCCTAAACCCTAAACCCTAAAACCTAAAACCCTAAACCATAAAACCCTAAACCCTAAACTCTAAATCCTAACCCTAAACCCTAAACAATAAAACTAACCTTAAATCCTAAACCTACAACCCTACGTTCTAAACCCTAAACCCTGAAACACTAAACCCTAAACCTTAAACCTTAAAATAATGAACCTTAAACCCAAAACCATAAAACCTACAACCCTAGACCCTAAACCCTAAAACCTAAACCCCAAACCTTAAACCCTAAACCATAAACCCGTAATCGTAAACCTTAAACTCTAAAAACATAAAAATCTAAATCAAACTAAATAAAAGCTAAATATAAAATAACTAAATAAAAACCTAAACCTAAATAAAATAAAAACTTTAATTAAAACCTAAACTTAAACCTAAACCTAAAAATAAAATAAAATAATAAATAAAAACTAAATAAAAATAAAATATATATCAAAACATAAATTAAACTAAAAAATATAATTAATCAAAAAAGTAAAAACCTAAATAAAATTAAAATTAAACATAAAATAAAAAAATAAACATAAAATAAACATAAAATAAAATAAAAACTCAATAAAAACCTAAACCTAAAAAAATAAAATAAAAAAAAATTAAACCTAAACCTTAAACTAAAAAAAACTAAACCTAAATAAATAAATAAAATAAAATAAACATAAACATAAACTAAAATAAATAAAATGTAAACCCTTAAATCTAAACCCTAAACCCTAAACCCTAAACCCAAAACCCTAAAACCCTAAAATCTAAACACTAAACCCTAAACCCTAAACCCAAAACCTTAACCCTAAACCCTAAACCTTAAAATAATAAACCCTAAAACCATAAAAACTAAACCCTAAACCCTAAAACCTAACCCTCAACACTAAACCCTAACCCCTAAACCTATAATCCTAAACCCTAAACCCTAAAACCCTAAACCCTAGACCCTAAACCTTAAAAGCTACAACCCTAAACCCTAAACCAAAAACCCCAAACCCTAAGCCCTAAAAACCCAAAAACCTAAACCTAAACTAAATAAAACCTACAAATAAAATAAATTAAAAAAACAAAAACATAAATAAAATAAAAAATAAAAACCCAAACTAAAACCTAAACCTAAACCAAGCAATAAAACTAAAATAAATAAAAAATAAAACCTAAACCCTAAACTAGAAAAAACCTAAACCTCAAATAAAAATAAAATAAATCTAAACCTAAACTAAAATAAACTAAATTAAAATAAATAGAATCTAAACCTAAACCTAAAATAAACTAAGCCTAAACCTAAAGCTAAACTAAATAAAAATAAAATAAACCCAAACTTAAAATAAACCTAAACTAAAAATTGAAAACCTAAACCTAAAAAAGTAAAATAAAAACCTAAACCTAAACCCCAAAATAAAAAATAAAACCTAAACCTAAAAAAAATATAAATATAAAACTAAACTAAGAAAATAAATATATACCTAAACCTAATCCTAAAAAATAAACTAAAATAAAAAACCTAAACTAAATTAAATAAACATAAAATAAATAAACTAAGCTAAATAAAAATAAAATATAAACCTAGATAAAAATATAAAATAAACTAAATAAACTTAAGCCTACCTATTTCTTTAATTTTTTTTTAAAAAACCCCTAAAATTGAAACCCTAAACACTATATGCTAAACCCTAAACACTAACACTAATCCTAAACTTTATACCCTGAACCTTAAACCCTAAACCCTATAAAACCCTACCCTAAACCTTAAACTTTAAACCCTAAACCCTAAACTGACACTAAACCCTAAACCCTAAACACTAAATCGTAAACCCTAATTCTTAAATCCTAAACCCTAAGCCCAAACCCTAACCATAACCCTAAACCCTAAACCCTAAACCCTAAAATCTAACATTAAACCCTAGTAACCTAAACTTAAACTAAACCTAAAACCTTAAACCCTAAAGATTAAACTATAACCCTAAACTTGTTAACCTAAACCTGAACTTAAACCCTAAACTCAAAACCTTAACCTAAATCCTAAACTAAACCCTAAACCCTAAACTAAAAGCTTAACCCTAAACCCTAGACCATAAAACTTAAAACCCTAAACCCTAAAACTTTAAACCCTAAACCCTAAACCTTATACCCTAAAACTAACCCTGAATCCTAAACCTACAACCCTAAATTCTAAACCCTAAATCCTGAAACCCTAAACCCTAAACCCTAAACCCTAAACCATAAAACCTACAAATAGACCATAAACCCTAAACCCTAAACCCCAAATCCTAAACCCTAAACCATAAACCATAAACCATAAACCTCTCAAAAAATGTAAAAAATTTAAACCTCAACTAAATAAAAGCTAAATATAAAATAAATAAATAAAAACTTAAACCTAAATAAAATAAAATATTTAATTAAAACCTAAACTTAGACCTAAACCTAAAAACAAAATGAAATAATAAATAAAAATAAAATATATATTAAAAAATATAATTAACCAAAAAAGTAAAAACTTAAATAAAATTAAACATAAAATAAAAATAAAATAAACATAAAATAAAATAGAAACTCAATAAAAACCTAAACCTAAAAAATAAAATTAAATAAAAAATTAAACCTAAACCCTAAATTAAAAAAAAACCTCAACCTAAAATAAACAAAATAAAATAAACATAAACATAAACTACAATAAACTAAACTTAAATAAATAAAACATAAACCCTTAAATCTAAACCCTAAGCCCAAAACCCTAAACTCTAAACCCTAAACCCAAAACCATAAAACCATAAAGCGTAAACACTAAACCCTAAACCCTAACCCTAAACCCTAAACCTTAAAACAATAAACCTTAAAACCATAACAAAACTAAACCCTAAACCCTAAAACCTAACCCTCAACACTAAACTGTAACCCATAAAACTATAATCCTAATCCCAAAACCCTAAATCCTAAACCCTAAAACCATAAAAACTAAACCCTAAACCCTAAAACCAAACCCTCAACACTAAACCCTAACCCCTAAACCTATAATCCTAATCCCTAAACCCTAAACCCTAAAGCCTACAACCCTAAACCCTAAACCCTAAACCCCAAACCCTAAGCCCTAAAAACCTTAAAACCTAAACATAAACTAAATAAAACTTACAAATAAAATAAATTAAAAAAACAAAAACCTAAATAAAATAAAAAATAAAAACCCAAACTAAAACCTAAACCTAAACCTAAGCAATAAAACTAAAAATAAATAAAAAATAAAACTTAAACCCTAAACTAGAAAAAAACCTAAACCTCAAATAAAAATAAAATAAATCTAAACCTAAACTAAAATAAATAAAACCTAAACCTAAACCTAAAATAAACTAAGCCTAAACCTAAAGCTAAACTAAATAAAAAAAATAAGCCCAAACCTAAAAAAAACCTAAACTAAAAACTGAAAACCTAAACCTTAAAAAGTAAAATAAAAACCTAAACCTAAACCCAAAAATAAAAAATAAAACCTAAACCTAAAAATAATATAACAATAAAACTAAACTAAGAAAATAAACATAAACCTAAACCTAATTCTAAAAAATAAACTAAAACAAAAAACCAAACTAAAATAAATAAACATAAAATAAATAAACTAAGCTAAATAAAATAAAATATAAACCTAAATAAAAAATATAAAATAAACTAAATAAACTAAATAAACCAAAGCCTACCGATTTCTTTAATTTTTTTTTAAAAAAACCCCTAAAACTGAAACCCTAAACACTATATGCTAAACCCTAACCACTAACACTAATCCTAAACTTTATACCCCAAACCTTAAACCCTAAACCTATAAAACCCTACCCTAAACCATAAACTTTAAACCCAAAACCCTAAACACTAAACCCTAAACCCTAATTCTTAAATCCTAAACCCTAAGCCCAAACCCTAACCCTAACCCTAAACCCTAAACCCTAAACCCTAAACCCTAAATCCCTGAACATTAAACCCTAAAGTAACCCTAAACTCTAAACTCTAAACCTTAAAAACCTTAAACCCTAAAGACTAAACCATAAACCTAAACCCTAAATAAAATAAACATAAAATAAAATAAAAACTCAATAAAAACCTCAACCTAAAAAATAAAAATAAATAAAAAACTAAACCTAAACCCTAAATTAAAAAAAAAACTAAACCTAAAATAAATAAAATAAAATAAACATAAACATAAACTATAATAAATTAAACTAAAATAAATAAAACATAAACCCTTAAATCTAAACCCTAAGCCCAAAACCCTAAACCCTAAACCCTAAACCCTAAACCCAAAACCATAAAACCATAAAGCCTAAACACTAAACCCTAAACCCTAAACCCTAAACCCTAAACCCTAACCTTAAACCCTAAACCTTAAAACAATAAACGGTAAAACCATAGAAAAACTAAACCCTAAACCCTAAAACCTAACCCTCAACACTAAACCCTAACCCCTAAACCTATAATCCTAATCCCAAAACCCTAAATCCTAAACCCTAAAACCCTAAACCATAAAACCCTATACCCTAAACCCTAAAGCCTACAACCCTAAACCCTAAACCATAAACCCTAAAACCTAAGCCCTAAAAACCTAGAAACCTACACCTAAACTAAAAAAAACCTACAAATAAAATAAATTAAAAAAAACTTAACCTAAATAAAATAAAAAATAAAAACACAAACTAAAACCTAAACCCAAACCTAAGCAATAAAACTAAAAATAAATAAAAAATATAACCTAAACCCTAAACTAGAAAACAACATAAACCTCAAATAAAAATAAAATAAATCTAAACCTAAACCAAAATAAACTAAACTAAAATAAATAAAATCTAAACCTAAACTTAAAATAAACTAAGCTTAAACCAAAAGCTATACTAAATAAAAATAAAATAAACCCAAACTTAAAATAAACCTAAACTAAAAATTGAAATCCTAAACCTAAAAAAGAAAAAAAACACCTAAACCTAAACCCAAAAAAAAAATAAAACCTAAACTTAAAAATAATATAAAAATAAAACTAAACTAAGAAAATAAACACAAACCTAAACCTAATACTAAAAAATAAACTAAAATAAAAAACTTAAACTAAAATAAATAAACATAAATAAATAAACTAAGCTAAATAAAAATAAAATATAAACCTAAATAAAAATATAAAATAAACTAAATAAACTAAATAAACCTAAGCCTATCGATTTCTTTAATTTGTTTTAAAAAAACCCCGAAAACCTAAACCCTAAACACTATATGCTAAACCCTAAACCCTAACAACAACCCTAAACTTTATACCCTAAACCTTAAACCCTAAACCCTATAAAACACTTAAACCTAAACCTTAAACTTTAAATCCTAAACCCTAAACTGACCCTAAACCGTAAACACTAAACCGTAAACCTTAATCTAAACCCTAAACTAAGCTCTAACCCTAACCAACCTAAACCTAAACCTAAACCCTAAACCTAAAACCTTGAACTAAAATAACCCTAAACCTAAATGCTAAACTTAAAACCTTAAACCCTAAAACCTAAACTATAAACCCTAATGACTCCAA
Source organism: Cymbidium sinense (assembly GCA_021442155.1). Taxonomy (NCBI): domain Eukaryota; kingdom Viridiplantae; phylum Streptophyta; class Magnoliopsida; order Asparagales; family Orchidaceae; genus Cymbidium; species Cymbidium sinense. The sequence continues at coordinate 67,683 of JAKCPB010001277.1, forward strand.
CCTAACTTAACTTTTAAACTCTAAACCTAAACCTTAACCTAAAGTTTAAAACTAAACTAAACCCTAAACTAAAAGTAACTTAAACCCTAAACCCTAAAACCTAAAACCCTAAACCCTAAAACCCTAAACCCTAAACCCTAAACCTTAAACCTTAAAACTAACCCTGAATCCTAAACCTACAAACCTAAATTCTAAACCCTAAACCTTGAAACCCTAAACCCTAAACCCTAAAATAATGAACCTTAAACCCCAAACTATAAAACCTACAACCCTAGACCCTAAACCCTAAACCCTAAACCCTAAACCCTAAACCCCAAATCCTAAACCCTAAACCATAAACCCTAAATCATAAACCTTAAACTCAAAAAATGTAAAAATATAAACCTCAACTAAATAAAAGCTAAATATAAGATAAATAAATAAAAACCTAAACTTAAATAAAATAAAAACCTTAATTAAAACCTAAACTTAAAAATAAAATAAAATAATAAATAAAAACTAAATAAAAAAAATTTATAAAAACATAAATTAAACTAAATAAATGAAATAAACCTAAAAAGTAAAAACCTAAATAAAATTAAAATTAAACATAAAATAAAAATAAAATAAACATAAAATAAAATAAAATAAAATAGAAACTTAATAATAACATAAACCTAAAAAATAAAAATAAATAAAAATTAAACTTAATCCCTAAACTAAAAAAAACCTAGACCTAAAATAAACAAAATAAACATAAACATAAACATAAACTAAAATAAACTAAACTAAAATAAATAAAACTTAAACCCTTAATCCTAAACCCTAAGCCCTAAACCCTAAACCCTAAACCCTAAACCCTAAACCTTAAACCCTAAACCCTAAACCCTAAAACCCTAAACCCTAAAACCTACAATCTGAAACCCTAAACCCTAAACTCTAAACCTAAAACTAAAAACCCAAAGCCCAAAACCCTAAAAACCTAAAAATCTAAAAAAATAAGCATAAACTAAATAAAACCTAAAAATAAAATAAATAAAAAACTTAAACCTAAATAAAATAAAATAAAAACCTAAACCTAAACCTAAACCTAAACCTAAAATAATAAAAAAATAAAAAAATAAAAACTAAACTAAAATAAGATAAATAAAAAGTTAAACTAAACTAAAAAATAAAATAAACCTAAACATAAAATATAAATAAAATCAACCTAAAATAGAAACTAAATAAAAACCTAAACCTAAGAAATAAACCAAGAAAAATATAGCCTAAAAATAAATTAAAAAAATATAAATCCTAAATTAAGAAAAAAACTAAACCTAAAATAATTAAATAAAAACCTTAACCAAAACTAAAATAAACTAAACCAAAATAAATAAAACCTAAACCTAAAACTAAAATAAACTAAACATAAACATAAATCTAAACTAAATAAAATAAAATAAACTAAAAATAAATTTAAACCTAAAATCAAATCTAAAATAAAAACTTAAAACCTAAACCTAAAAAGGTAAAATAAAAACATAAACCTAAACCTAAAAATAAATAAAAATAAAACCTAAACTTAAAAAAAAATAAAATAAAATATAACTAAACTAAAACATTAACTAAACGTAAACCTAAAATAAACTAAAATAAATAACATAAACTAAAATAAATAAAATTAAATAAAATAAAGTAAGTAAAAAGAAAAAATAAAACTAAAAAATATAAAATAAACTAAATAAACCTAAACCTAACAAAAACCCTAAACCCTAAACCCTAAATCCTAAATACTAAACCCTAAAAGCTAAACCCTAACCCTAAACCCTAAACCCTAAACACTAAACACTAAACACTAAACACTAAACCATAAATCCTAATCCTTAAACTGAATCCTGAACCTTACTTAACTAACCTAATCTATAAACTCAAAATACTAACTAAATGATAAATGAACCCTCCCTTACTTAAAACCACTATAAACCTAAACTCCTAACTCCTAAAGCCTTCTTTACATAAACTTAAACCTAAACTCCTAACCTAAAATTAAACCCTTCTAAATCTAACCTAAAGACCTAAACTCCTAACTCTCTAAACCCTAAAAGTTACTACCTAAACCTATAACCACCTGGACTAAACCCTAAACTAATAACCCTCTAACTCCACAAACCACTATAACTCCTAAACTAAACCTAAACTAAACCCACCCCAAACCCTAAACCATAAAACCTTGAACCCTAAACCTTAAACCTAAACCCTAAAACATAAACCCTAAATCATAAACATTAAACTATAAAAACCTAAAATCCTAAACTTAAACTAAATAAAGCCTAAAAATAAAATAAATAAAAAAACTTAAACATAAATAACAAAAATTAAATTAAAACCTAAACCTAAACATAAAAATAAAATAAATAAAAACCTAAACTAAACTAAAAAATAAAATAAACTTAAAAGTAATAAAATCTAAATAAAATAAAATTAAACATAAAATAAAACAAATAAACCTTAAATAAAATAAAAGAAAACTAAATAAAACCTACACAAAAAACTTAAAATAAAATAAAAATTAAAATAAACCCTAAACTAAAACCTAAACGTAAAATAAACAAAATAAAATAAACATAAACCTAAACTCAAATAAACAAAACCAAAATAAATAAAACCTAAACCCTACACCCTAAACTCTAAAAATCTAAAAACGAAAACCTAAACTAAATAAAACCTAAAAATAAAACAACTAAAAAAATGTAAACCTAAATAATAAAAAAAATAAAAAAAATAAAAAATGAAAACATAAACTAAAAGTTAAACCTAGACATAAACTTGATCATAAACCTAAACATAAAAATAAAAAAAATATAAAATATAAAATTAACTAAAATAAAATAAATAAAAACCTAAAATAAACTAAAAAAATAAAATAAACCTAAAAATGAAAAACCTAAATAAAATAATACCTAAACGAAAAATAAAAATAAAATAAACCTAAATATAAAATAAAAACTAAATAAAACCTAAACCTAAATAATAAACTTAAAAAAACCTTAAAATAAATAAAAAATAAAACCTAAACCCTTAAAAAAAACTAAACTTAAAACAAAAATAAAATAAACCTAAACCTTAGCTAAAATAAACTAAACTAAAATAAATAAAATCTAAACCTAAACCTAAAATAAACTAAACTTAAACTTAAACCTAAACTAAATAAAATTAAATAAACCAAAAATAAACTTAAACCTAAATTAAAAAATAAAAATAAAAAAAAACCTAAAACTTAAGCTTAAAAAAAACCTAAACCTAAAAATAAAATAAAATGTAAATTTAAAATAAAATTAAAAAAAAAACTAAACTAAAAATAAACATAAACCTAAACCTAAACCTAAATAATAAACTAAATAAAAAAACTAAGCTAAAATAAATAAACTAAACTAAATAAAAAATTAAAATAAATAAAAATATAAAATAAACTAAATAAATTGAATAAACCTGAACCTACCGATTTATTTAATTTTTTTTTTAAAAAACCCTAAACCTCAAACCCAATACCCTAACCACTAAATCGTAAACCATAAACCCCAAACCCTAAAGATACAACCCTAAACCAACAACCCTAAACTATAACTCTAACTCTAACCCTGAATCCTAAAAACCCTAAACCTTAAAGCCTAAACACTCAACCTTAAACCCTAATCTAACCTTAAATCCTAAGCTAACCCTAAACTCTAAATGCTAAAAACCCAAAACCCAAAACCCTAAAGCTCTAAACCACCACAAACTTAGGCCACCCACCTACCCTAAATCCTAGCCAATCCACAAAACTAAAACCCAAAACCTGACCCTAAACCTAAACCTTAAACCTTAAACCTGCAACCCTAAACCCTAAACCCTAAACTACAAACCTTAAACCTAAACCCATGACTAAAATCATCATAAACCTTAAAAAACAACCTAAAAAACCTCAACTTAAATTAAATAAAACCTAAAAATAAAAAAATATAAAAACCTAAAATTAAATAAAATAAAATAATAAAATAAAAGCCTAAACCTAAACGTAAAAATAAAAAATTAAAACTAAATTAAATAAAATAAATAAAAACCTAAACTAAAATAAAAAATAAAATAAACCTAAAAGTAAATCCTAAATGTAGAATGAAAATAAAATCAACCTAAAATAAAAACTAAATAAAAACCAAAACCTAAGAAATAAACCTAAAAATAAAATTTAAAAATAAATAAAAATTAAAACCTAAACCCTAAACTAAAAAAAAAACCTAAACCTAAAAAAACAAAAAACCTAAACCTAAATGAAAATAAATAAAATCTAAACCTAAACCTAAAATAAACTGAACCTAAACATAAACCTAAACTAAATAAAATGAAATAAACTAAAAATAAAACTAAACCAAAATATAAACCTAAAATAAAAACCTAAAACCTAATCCTAGAAAAGTTCAATAAAAACCTAAACCTAAATAAAAAATAAAAAAATAAAACCTAAACCTAAAAAATAAAGATAAAACTAAACTAAAAACATAAACATTAACCTAAACCTTAACCTAAAAAATAAACTAAAATGAAAAACCTAAGCTAAAATAAATAAACATAAAATAAATAAACTAAATGAAATAAAAATAAAAAAATACCTAAATAAAAATATAAAATAAACTAAATAAATTAATAAAACTAAACCTACCGATTTCTTTATTTAAAAAATGCCCTAAACCCTAAACCCTAAACCTTAAAAACTAAATCCATACCCACTAAACACTAAATCGTAAACCCTAATCCTTAAACCCTAAATGCTAAACCCTAACCCCAACCTTAACCTTAAACCCTAAATGCTTAACTGTAAACCCTAAAACCCTAAACCATTAACCATAAAGCCTAAAACCCTAAACTAACCCTAAATCCTAAATCAAAACACTAAAACTCCTAAACTTAAAGTTTATACTATAAACCCTAAAACCTTAATCAAACCTTAAACTATAAGCAATCAGACGCTAAATCTCTACAAAAACACTAAACTTAAATCAGAAACTTAAACTCCTAATCTTAAACTCAACCTTAAAACCCTAAACCCTAAACCTAAACCCTAAAACTAACCCTAAACCCTAAACCTATAACCCTAAACCCTAAACCCTAAAACCTAAACTCTAAGCCCTAAACCCAAAATCCCTAAAAACTAAACCCTAAACCCTAAACACTAATCCATAAAACCTATAACCCTAGACCCTAAACTCTAAACACCAAACCCTAAACCCTAAACCCTAAACAATAAACCCTAAATCATAGACCTTAAACCCTAAAAACCAAAAAACCTAAATCTAAATTAAATAAAACCTAAAAATAAAATAAATAAATAAACATAAACCTAAATAAAATAAAAACCTAAACTAAAACCTGAACCTAAACCTAAAAGTAAAATAAAATAAAAAATAAAAATTAAATTAAAATAAAATAAATAAAAATCTAAGCTAAACTAAATAAATAATATAAACCTAAAAATAAAAAACCTAAATATAATAAAAAATTGTAAAATAAAATAAAATAAAAAATTAAAATAAAATTAAAATAAAATAAATAAAAACCTAAGCTAAACTAAAAAATAAAATAAACTTAAAAATAAAAAACTTAAATATAATAAAAAAATGCAAAATAAAAATAAAAGTAAACATAAAATAAAATAAAATAAATTAAATAATAACCTAAACTAAAGAAATAAACCTAAAAATAAAACTTAAAAATATAAAAAATTAAACCTAAAGCCTAAACTAAGAAAAAACCTAAAATTAAAATAAACAAAATAAAATAAACATAAACCTAAACTCAAATAAACTAAACTAAAATAAACAAAACCTAAACCCTAAACCCTAAACCCTAAACACTAAACCCTAAACTCTAAAAACCTAAAAACCAAAACCTAAATTAAATAAAACCTAAAAGTCAAATAAATATAAAACCTGAACCTAGATAAAATAAAAAATAAAATAAAATAAAAACATAAACTAAAATCTAAACCTAAACGTAAACCTAAGCCTAAACCTAAACCTAAAAATAAAATAAAATGTAAAATATAAAATTAACTAAAATAAAATCAATAAAAACCTAAACTAAACTAAAAAAATAAAATAAACCTAAAAATAAGAAACCTAAATAAAATAATACCTAAATGTAAAATAAAAATAAAATAAACCTAAAATAAAAAAATAAAACCTAAACCTAAACAATAAACTTAAAAAAACCTAGAAATAAATAAAAAATAAAACCAAAACATTAAAAAAAAACTAAACCTAAAACAAAAATAAAATAGACCTAAACCTAAACTAAAATAAATAAAACCTAAACCTAAACTAAATAAAATGAAATAAACTAAAAATAAACTTAAACCTAAAGAAAAAAAAGAAACCTAAAAATAAACCTAAAATAAAACCTAAAACTTAAACCTAAAAAATAAAAATAAAAACCTAAATCAAATCCTAAAAAGAAAAAAATAAAACCTAAACCTAAAAAATAAAATAAAAATAAAACTAAACTAAAAAAATAAAGATAAATAAAATATAAACATAAATAAAAATAAATAAACTAAAACAAACCTAAACCCAAACCTAAAAAATAAACTAAAATAAAAAACCAAAATTAAAATAAATAAACATAAATAAATAAACTAAACTATATAAAAATATAAAATAAACTAGTTAAACCTAAACCTACCGATTTACATAATTTAAAGGAAAAAAACTCTAAACACTGTACCCTAAACCCTAAACACTAAATCCTAAACCCTAAACCCTAAACACTAAACATACAACCCTAAATCTACAACCCTAAATCCTAAACTTTAAACCTTGAAAACTTTAACACTAATGGCTACCCTCAACCTTAAACCCTAATTTAACCTTAAACCCTAAGCTAACCCAAAACCCTAAACCCTTAACCCCAAACCCTAAACCCTAAGCCTAAACCCTAAACCCTAAAACCCTAAACCATAAACCCTAAACCCTAAACCCTAAAAACCTAAAAGCCTAAAGCTAAACTAAATAAAACATAAAACTAAAATATATAAAAAAACCTAAACCTAAATAAAATTAAAAAATTAAAAAATAATAAAAACCTAAACTAATCTAAAATAAATAAAAAAACTTAAACCTAACAATAAAATGAAATAAAAAATAAAAATAAACTAAAATAAAATAAAAAACCTAAACTAAACTAAAAAATAAAATGAACCTAAGAATAAAAAACCTAAATAAAATAAAAACTAAATGTAAATTAAAAATAAAATAAACCTGAAATAAAATAACATAAAAACTAAATAAAAACCTAAACATAAAAAATAAAACTAAAAATAAAACCTAAAATAAATAAAAAATAAAACCTAAACCCTAAATTAAAAAAAAACCTAAACCTAAAATAAAAATAAAATAAACAAAATAAAATAAACCTAAACCTAAACTAAAATAAAATAAACTAAAATAAATGAAACCTAAACCTAAACCTAATCCTAAACTAAATATAATAAAATAAACCAAAAATAAACCTAAACTAAAACTAAAAATAAAACCTAAAAAAGAAAACCTAAATCCTAAAGAGAAAAGAAATACGATAAAAACCTAAACCTAAACCTAAAAATAAAACTTATAACCTAAACCTAATAAATAAAGTAAAAATAAAACTCAACTAAAAAAATAAACCTAAACCTAAACCTAAAAATAAACTAAAAAACCTAAAATGAAACAAATAAACCAAAAATAAATAAATTAAACTAAATAAAAATAAAAATAAAAATAAGAAACAAAGTAAACTAAAATAAATAAAAAATATACTAAATATTCTAAATAAACCTAAATCTACCGGTTTACTTAATTTTAAGATAAAAAAACCTTAAACACTAAATCTTAAGCCCTAAATCCTAAACCTTAAACCTACAACCCTAAATCCTAAACCCTAAAAAACCCTAAACCCTAAGCCCTAAACCTACAACCCTATACCTTAAATCCTAAAAAATAAACCATATAAAATAAATAAATAAAAAATAAAAAAACCCTAACCCGAAATCTTAAACCCTAAACCCCAAACCCTAAAACATAAACGTAAACCTAAACCAAAACCTAAACCTAAAAATAAACTAAAATATAAAAAACTAAACTAAAATAAATAAACCTAAAATAAATAAACAAAATTAAATAAAAATAAAAAATAAACATAAATAAAAATAAAAAATAAAATAAACTAAAATCAATAAAAAATAAACTAAATAAACCTACCGATTTACATAATTTAAAAATACAAAAACCTTAAGCCTTAAATCTTAAACCCTAAACCCTAAAACATAAATCCTAAAACCTTAAAAACCCTAAACCATAAGCCCTATACCCTGACCCTAAACTTGAACATTAAACCCTAAAAACATAAACCCTTAACCCTATTGGAGAGATCAGGGATATGTTGGTGGATCCCGCTACTAGAGAGGCTAGGGTGGCTCTGATGGGAACTGGAGAAACTGAAGAATGGCCAATCCGATCTGCTACTTATGGAGCTATCTCTTTATAGTTTAGACGGTTCTAGTTATCTAAGGTTTTTGATTTGTTGTATGTGTGCTCAATTTTTATTTATGTCATCACCTGTGTCTTAGAAAACTTGGTGTGTTATTTGGTTGATGAAATCGAAAAGTAGAAATGTTGAATTTGAATTTGTTCTCCATTAAGAAAAACCATGAAAAATAAACCCTTAACTAAAACCTGAACCCTAAACCTAAAACCTAAACCTTAAACCCTAAACCCTAAAAACCTAAAAACCTAAACCCTAAACCCTAAACCATAAATCACAAACCTTAAATCGTAGACTCTAGACCCTAAACTAACCCTAAACCATAAACCTAAACCTAAAATAAACTAAAGCTAAACCTAAACCTAAACTTAATAAAATAAAATAAACTAAAAATAAACCAACACCTAAACTAAAAAATAAATCATAAAAATAAACTTAAAATAAAAACCTAAAACCTAAACCTAAAAAAATAAAATGAAAACATAAATCTGAACCTAAAAATAAAAAATAAAACCTAAACCTAAAAGATAAAATAAAAATAAAACTGAACTAAAAAATAAACCTAAACATAAACATAAACCTAAAAAAATAAAATAACATAGAAAAACTTAAACTAAAATAAATAAACTAAACTAAATAAAAATAAAAAAATAATCATAAATAAAAATAAAAATAAAATAAACTAAAGAAACTAAATAAAACTAAACCTACTGATTTACCTCATTTAAAATAAACCCTAAACCCTAAACCCTAAAATCCTAAACCCTAAAATCCTAAACCCTAAAGCCCTAAACCCTAAACCCTAAACCCTAAAAACCTAAAAATCTAAAAACCTAAACCTAAACTAAATAAAACCTAAAAATAAAATATATATGAAAACCTAAACCTAGATAAAATAACAAAAAAAGTACAAATCTAAACATAAAAATTAAATAAAATAAACTAAAATAAAATAAATATAAACCTAAACTAAAATAATAAAATAATAAAATAAAATAAACCAAAGAATAAATAACCTAAAAAAATTAAAAACTAAAAATAAAATAAAATTAAAATAAACCCAAAATAAAATAAAATAAAATCTAAAGAAAAGGCTAAACCTAAAAAATAAACCTAAAAAAAAAACAAAAAAAAAACCTTAACCTAAAATAAAAATAAAATAAACAAAATAAAATAAACCTTAACCTAAACTAAAATAAACTAAACTAAATAAATAAAACCTAAACCTAAACATAAAATAAACTAAATCTAAACCTAAATTTAAACTAAATAAAATAAAATAAACAAAAAATAAACTTAAACCTAAATGACAAAATATAACCTAAAAATAAACATAAAATAAAAACCTAAAACCTAAACCTAAAAAAATAAAATAAAAACCTAATCCTAAACCTAAAACTAAAAGATAAACCTACACCTAAAAATTAAAAAAAAAATAAAACTAAACTAAAAAATTAACTTAATCCTAAAGCTAAACCAAAATATAAATTAATATAAAAGCTTAAATAAAAATAACTAAAGTAGATTAAATAAAAATTAAAAATGAACCTAAATAAAAATAAAAAATAAAGTAAGCTAAAATAAATAAGAAATAAACTACAAAAACTAAATAAACCTAAACCTACATGTTTACTTATTTTTTTTTAAAAGAAAACCATAAACCCTAAATCCTAAACCCTAAACCTACAACCCTAAACCCTAAACCCTAAAAAACTCTAAACCCTAAACCCTAAACCCTAACCCTAAGCCCTAAACCCTAAAAGCATAAACCCTAAAATCATAAACCGTAACCTAAACCCTAAACCCTAAACCCTAAACCCTAACTCTAAACCCTAAACACTAACCCTAAACCATAAATGTTAAAAGCATAAACTCTAAACCCTAAACCCTAACCTAAACCCTAAACCCTAAACGGTAAACCACAAACACTAAACCTAAACATAAAGTCACTAAATAAATTAAAAAATATAAACCTAAACCCTAAAACCTAATAAACATAAAGCTAAAGCTAAATCATAAGAATGTGTAGAACCCTGACAGCAGGAACATCATCGTCAACCAGGCTCAGTCTAGATCGGATGGTGGAGGCAAACACGAAGGCGGCAGTAATTGCAGTGGTGGTCAGGGATCTAGAGGTATTGGTGGACATGGAAGTGGTGGTTCGAGCATTGGTGGTTATGGGGGTGGTAGGAGCGGTGGAGGTTATAGCAGTGGTGGTGGCGGAGGGAGAGATCTAGGATATGATGGTGGATCCCGTTACTCGGGAGGCCGGGGCAGTTCTGATGGGAACCGAAGAAATTGAAGAACGGCTGATCCAATTTGCTATTTTGGAACTATATCTTTAAAGTAGACGCGATTCTAGTTATCTAGGGTTTTCTATTTGATCTATGCATGCTCATTTTTATCTATGTCATCACTAGTGTCTTAGAAAACTTGGTGTGTTACTTGGTTGATGATATTGAAAATATGAAATGTTGAATATGAATTTGTTCTCTGTTAAAAAATAAAAAATTAAAAACCTAAAACCCTAAACTAAAACTTGAACCCTAAACCTAAAACCTAAACCCTAAACCCGAAACCCTAAATAATAAAAACCCTGAACCCTAAACCATAAATCATAAAATCCTAAACCCTAAACCCTAAATGCTAAAACCTAAACCCTAAACCTTAAACACTAAAACCTAAACAATAAACCCCAAACCATAAACCCTAAATCCTAAACCCTAAACCCTAAACTAACCCTAAACCCTAAAAAGCTAAAAACCTAAAACTAAACTAAATAAAACTTAGAAATAAATTAAATTAGAAAACTTAAACTAAAATAAATTTTAAAAAAAAACATAAACTTAAATCTAAACCTAAACCTAAACCTAACCCTAAAAATAAAATTTGAAAAAAATTAAAAATAAACTAAAATAAAATAAATAAAAACTTAAACTAAATTAAAAAATAAAAAACCTAAATAAAATAATAACTAAACCAAAATAAAAATAAAATAAACCTAAAATAAAATAAAATAAAAACTTAGAAAAAATTTAAAATAAAAATAAACCTAAATAAAATAAATAATAAAATAAACTAAAATAAATTAAAAATATATAAAATTTTAATAAACTTACAAGTTAACTTACTTTAAAAAAATAAAAAAAATAAAAAATGAAAACCCTAAAAATAAAAAATCAAAAGCCTAACCCTAAACACTAAAACTAACCCTAAACCCTAAACCCTAAATAGTAAATCCTAAATCCTAAAACCCTAAACCCTAAACCTTAAAACCTAAACCCCAAACCCTAAACCCTAAACCCTAAAGCCTACAACCCTAAGCCCTAAAAGCAAAACCTTAAACCCAAAACCCTAAACCCAAAAAACAAAAAAACTAAACATAAACTAAATAAAACCTAAAAAAAAAAAAATAAGAAAACCTAAACAAAAATAAAATAGAAAAATAAATATAAAATAAAAACCTAAACTAAAACTTAAACCTAAACCTAAACCTAAAAGTAAAATAATATAAAAAATTAAAACTGAAATAAACTAAAATAAATAAAAACAAAATATAAGATAAAAATAATAAAATAAACATAAAAATAAAAAACCTAAATAAAATAAAAACTAAATAAAAATCTAAACCTAAAATAAACAAAATAAAATAAACCTAAACTTAAACTAAAATAAACTAAAGTAAAATAAATAAAATCTAAACTTAATCTTAAAATAAACTAAACCAATACACTAAACTAAATTAAATAAAATAAACTAAAAAAAAACCTAAACCTCAAAAAAAAAATAAAAAAAATATATAAACCTAAACCTAAATCTAAACTTAAAAAATAAACTAAAGTAAAAAAAACTAAACTAAAATAAATAAACCGAAACTAAAAAAAAATAAAAAATAAACCTAAATAAAAGTATAAAATAAAAAAACTAAATAAACCTAAACCTACCAATCTTTAAATTTTTTTAAAAAAATCCCCTAAATCTTAAACCCTAAACACTAAACCCTAAATCTAAAACCCTAAACCTACAATGCTAAACCTACAACACTAAACCCAAACCCTAAATAAAAAAATAAATAATAATAAATAAGAAACCCTAACCCTAAACCCTAAATCCTAAAGCATAAAGCTAACCCTAAACCATAAACCCTAAACTTACAACCCTAAACCTACAACCCTAAACCCTAAAGCATAATAAATAAAATAAAATAAAAATAAAAATAAAAAAACCTTAACCATAAACCTTAAACCCTAAAACTAACCCTAAACCCTAAAATCCTAAACCCTAAACCATAAACCCTAAACCCTTAACCCTAAAACCCTAAACCCTAAACCCTAACCCCAAACCCTAAACCCTAAACCTTCAACCCTAAACCTTACAAACCTAAAAAACCTAAACTACTAAATAAAACCTAAAAATAAAATAAATAAATAAAACATAAACCTAAATAAGATAAAAATAATAAAAAAATAATAACCTAAATAAAAACATAAACTTAAACTTAAACCTAAACCTAAAAAAAAATGAAACTAAAAGAAATTAAATAGAAACCTAAGCTAAACTAAAAACTAACATAAACCTAAATAAAATTTAAATAAAATAATGCCTAAACATAAAATAAAAATAAAATAAAATACAAACTAAATAAAAACCTAAACCTAAAAAATAAACCTTAAAATAAAAAAAACCTAAACCCTAAACTAAAAAAAAAACAAAATGTAAACTAAATAAAATAAATTAAATTAAAAATAAACCCAAACCTAAACTAAAAAATAAAACCTATATATAAACCCAAAATAAAACCTAAACCTAAAAAAAAAAATACCTAAACCTAAACGTAAAAATAAAAAATAAAACCCAAACATAAAAAATAAAATAAAAATAAAATGCAATTACAAAATAAACTAAACCTAAAAAACAAACTAAATTAAAACCCTAAACTAAAATAAATAAACCTAAATTAAATAAGCTAAACTAAATAAAAATAAAAAATTAACCTAAATGAAAATAAAAAAGAAGTATACTAAAATTTTAAATAAATAAACTAAACTAAATATACTAAATAAACCTAAACCTGCCGGTTTACTTAAATTAAAAAAACATTAAACCCTAAATCCTAAACATATACCCTAAACCTTAAACACTAAACCCTAAACCTACAACCCTAAACATATATCCCTAAACCCTAAACCCTAATCCCTGAACCCTAAAGAAAATCTAAACCCTAAACCTTAAAATCATACAACCTAAAATCTTAAACCATAAACCCTAAACTTTAAACCCTAAACCCAAAACCCTAACCCTAAACCCTAAAATCTAAACCCCAAACCCTAAACCTTAACCTAAAGTAACTAAATAAATTAAAATATAAACTTAAACCCTAAATTCTAATAAACCAAAACCTAAACCAAAACCATAAGAATGGGCAGAACCTTGATGGCAGGAACATCACCGTCAACCAGGTTCTGTCTAGATCTCGCAGTGGAGGTGAAGGCACAAGTGAATATCATAGTGGTGGTGGGGGATCTGGAGGTGATGTTTGATATGCAGGTAGTGGTCGGAGCAGTGGGGATTATGGAGGCGAAGGAGCGACAGAGGTTACAATCATGGTGGTGGCAGAGGGAGAGATCGAGGATTTGATTATGGATCCTGTATTCGAGAGGCTGGGGTTGGTCTGATGTGAATTGGAGAAACTGAAGAACCACCAAACCTAAAAACCTAAAAATTTGAGCCTAAACTAAATAAGATATAAAAATAAAATAAAATAAACCTAAACCTAAATAAAATAAAATAAAATAAAAACCTAAACTTAAACCTAAACCTAAAAATAAAATAAAATAAATAATAAAAACTAAACTAAAATAAAATGAATAAAAACCTAAACTAAACTAATAAAATAAAATAAACCTAAAAACCCTAAATAAAATAGAAACTAAACGTAAGATAAAAATAAAATAAACCTAAAATAAAATAAAATATAAACTAAATAAAAACCTAAACCTAATAAATGAACCTAAAAATAAAACTTAAAAATAAATAAAAAATAAAACTTAAACCTAAAATAAACAAGATAAAATAATCTTAAACCTAAACTAAAATAAATAAAACCTAAACCTAAAAATTAAACTGAACCTAAACCCTAAACTAAATAAAATAAAATAAATTAAAATTAAACCTAAATCTAAACTAAAAAATAAAACCTAAAAATAAACCTAAAATAGAAACCTAAAGCCTAAACCTAAAAATATAAAATAAAAGCATAAACCTAAAACAAAAATTAAAAATAAAAACTAAACCTAAAAAATAAAATAAAAATAAAAATAAAACTAAACTAAAAAAATAAGCATAAACCAAAACCTAAACTAAAAAAATAAGCTCAAATAAAAAATGTAAACAAAAATAAAAAACACTAAATAAAAAAAAATTAAAAATAAAAATAAATAAAAATAAAAAATAAAATAAACTAAAATAAATAAAAAATAAACTAAATAAACCTAAACCTATCAAATTTTTTAATTTTTTTCTAAAAAAACCTATACCCTAAACCCTAAACCGTAAACCCTAAATCTTAAATCCCTAAACTCTAAACCCTAAACCCTAAAACTAACCCTAAACTCTAAACCCTAAACCTACATCCCTAAACCCTAAACTAACCTTAAACCCTAAACCCTAAACAAAAAAATATAAAAAATATAAAAAAAATCCTAACTCTAAGCCTTAAACCCTAAACCCTAAAGCCTAAAACCCTAAACCCTAAACCCTAAACCTTAAAACCTACAACCCTAAACCCTAAGAAGCTTAAAACCTAAACCTAAACTAAATAAAACCTAAAATTAAAATAAATAAACTAAAATCAAATAAAAATAATATAAAGTAAAAACATAAACTATAACCTAAATCTAAACCTAAACCTAAAAGAAAATAAAATAAAATAAAACAAAACTAAAATAGAATAAATAAAAACCTAAACTAAACTAAAAAATAAAAAACCTAAATATAATCAAGACTAAAATTAAAATTAAAATAAACAAAGCCTAAAATAACATAAAATAAAAACTAAATAAAAATATAAACCTAAAAAAACCTAAAAATAAATAAAAAATAAAACCTAAACCCTAAACTAAAAAAAAATCTAAACCTAAAATAAAAATAAAATAAACCTAAACCTAAACCAAACCTAAACCTAAAGCTAAATAAAATAAAATAAAATAAAAATAAACTTAAACCTAATCTAAAAAAATAAAACCTAAAATAAAAATCTAAAACCAAAACCTAAAGAAATAAAATAAAAACCTAAACCTAAAAAATAAAATAAAATTAAACTAAACTAAAAATAAACCTAAACTAAACTTAAAAGAAACTAAAATAAAAACTTATACTAAAATAAATAAATCTAAAATAAAAGCTAAACTAAATAAGAAAAATAAACCTAAATAAAAATTAAAAATTAAATAAACTTAAATAAATAAAAAATAAACTAAATAAACCAAAACCTACTAGTTTACTTAATTTTTTTTAAAAAAATAATAAACCCTATATCCTAAACCCTAAACCCTAAACCCTAAACCATAAACACTAAACCTATAACCGTAAACCCTAAACCTTAAAAAACACCAAACCTTAAATCCTAAATCCTAACCCTAAACATTAAACCCTAAATATTAAACCATAAAAGCATGAACCCTAAAACCCTAAACCCTAAACCTTAAACCCTAAACCTTAAACCCTAAACCCTAAGCCCTAACCCTATACCCTAAACCATAAATCCAAAACCCTAAACCTAAACCTAAACTTAAACTAACTAAATAAATTAAAAAAGTAAACCTAAACCCTAAAACCTAATAAACCTAAATCTAAACCTAAACCCTAAGAATGGGTAGAACCTTGATGGTAGGAATATCACCATCAACCAATAGATCTGTGGAGGAGAAGGGATGCGGTGGTTATCATTGTCTGGGGATCAGAGGTGCTAGTGGATATGGAGGTGGTGGTTCTAGAAGCGGGAGGAGCGACGAAGGTTACAACCATGGTGGTGGTAGAGGGAGAGATCAGGTATATGATGGTGGATCCTACTACTCTAGAGGCCAGAGAGGTTTTGATGGGAACTAGAGAAACTAAAGAACGGTTAATTCGATCTGTTGCTTATGGGACTATGTCTTTATAATAGAGATGATTCTAGTTATATAGGGTTTTTTAATTGCTCTATGCATGCTATTTTTTGATCTATGTCACCACTTATGTCTTAAAAAACTTGGCGTGTTACTTGGTTGATGAAATCAAGAAGATAAAATGTTGAATCTAAACTTGTTCTTTGTAAAAAAAAACCAAAAACCCTAAACCCTAAACTAAAACCTGAAACTTAAACCTGAAACATAAACCCGACAATTTGCTATAGCCTTTTGCTATGCTGGTTGAACCTTTGTTGATCATTTTGGATTAGACTTTTTGGTTTCTAGTGGTTGGTGGCTGCCTTTGTCCCCCTTTTGTGTGGTTGTTTTATCTTTTAATGATTTGCACTGGCAGCAGCTTATGCTTCCTTCAGTTGATGGTTTCATTTTTGAGCTATTTAGTCATTTGTGGTTGTACACCTTGGTTTGGCTTGGTGATTGCTTGTTGTTGGGACTTTGGCTTGAGGGCTCCTATCTTAGTTTTGTTCGATGTTTCTCAATTAATTGGCATTGGTCTGGTGCTTATTAATTGGTGGTTCTGGTTTTCCCTAGTTTGGAGCTTGGATGGGTATTTGGTTAATGGTAGTTGTTGGTGTTCTGACTTGGTTCTAGCCTCTCTTTTGGTTATTGTGATTAGTCTGTTGTGGTTTTTGTTTGGTGGTTTGGTTGCTAGTTGGTTGTTGGTCGATTGCTTTTTATTTAATGGTGCTGGATTTGGAACTTTATGGATAGTTGGCCTTGGATGTTTTCTTGTATCAGGTATGCTGGCTATGATAGCTTTGATGTTACTCATATCTTCTCTCTGGTTGGTAGTATTACATATGATTGTAACCATTCTTTATAAAGTTTGGATGCTCATATGTATTGTTTCACCTTGAGATGATCCAAATTGAGCTTGAGCCTTCTCTTTCTAAGGTCTCTCCTTTTCCTCCCTTTATCCTTATTCTTTTTAGCTATGTCATTTGCTTTTGTAGTGTTTTGCAGATTTCTTTTATAGGTTGGAACTTTACAGAGGCAATGGTCATTGCTCAGTCAACCCAAGTGATGTTGCTATGGATCTTGCTTATCTTGCTTTCTCAAAGGAATCTTGAACTTTTGTTGACTCATCCTTTTACTATTTTTAGGATTTGTTTGTCTTACCCTGTGTCTTTTTCACTTATGCTTTTCAGGGACTGTATTTGCTCTTTTGTTTTCTTTTCTTTTTCTAATGTACTTAGATGGGGATTTAGCTCTAAAGGTTTCTTGTAGCTCTGAGAGAAAAATAATTTTAGAGATTTACCCCTTTAAAACCCTAAAATACTAAACCCTAAACCCTTAAAACCTATAAACCTAAACCTAAACTAAATAAAACCTAAAAATTAAATAAATAAAAAACCTAAATCTAAATAAAATAAAAACTAAACTAAAACCTAAACCTAAGCCTAAACCTAAAAATAAAATAAAATAAAATAAAAATAAAAACTAAATTAAAATAAAATAAATAAAAACCTAAACTAAAATAAAAAATAAAATAAGCCTAAGAATAAAAAACCTAAATAAAATAAAAACCTAAACCTAAGAAATAAATCTTAAAATAAAACTTAAACCCTAAACTAAAAAAAATCAAAACCATAACTAAAAATTAAATAAATAAAATAAAATAAACATAAATATACACTAGAATAAACTAAACTAAAATAAATAAAACCTAAACCTAAACCTAATCTAAATATGAATAAAATAAAATAAAGTAAAAAATAAAAAAAAAAAATAAACCTAAAAAAAAAAACTAAACTTAAACCTAAAATAAAATAAAAAACTAAACCTATAAATAAAATAAAAAAAAAACCTAAACATAAGAAAAAAACTTAAACTAAAATAAATTAAAATAAAAATAAAATAAAAAAAATAAACCTAAATTAAAATGAAAATTAAAATAACCAAAATAAATAAAATAAACTAAATAGACTAAAATAAACCTAAACCTGCTTTTACTTAATTTTGCAAAACCATAAACCCTAAATCCTAAACCCTAAACCCTGAACCCTAAACCCTAAAGCTATAATCCTAAACCCTAAACCCTAAACCTAAACTAAAAAAAACCTAAACCATAACAAACCCAAAAAAAAGCATAAACCTAAAACTAAACCTACTAGAATCCTACCTCAAAATAAACCTAAACCTAAAGTAACTAAATAGATTAAAAAATAAACCCAAACCCTAAATTCTAATAAAAAAACCTAAACCTAAAAAATAAAATAAAATAAAAAACATAAACTAAAATAAATAAACTAAACTAAATAAAAATATAAAATAAACCTATATTAAAATAAAAAGTAAAATAAAATAAAATAAGTAAAATAAAATAAAATAAGTAAAAAAAATAAACTAAATAAATTAAATAAACCTAAATCTATCAGTTTACTTAATTTAAAAAAAAAACCAGAAACTCTAAATGCTAAACTTTAAACCCTAAACCTACAATCCTAAACCCTAAACCCTAAACCCTAAACCCTAAAAGCATAAACCCTAAAACCCTAAACATTAAATCCTAAAGCGTAAACCCTAAAACCTAAACCCTAACCCTAAACCCTAAACCCTATAAACCCTAAACCTAACCTAAAGTAACTAAATAAATTAAAAAATAAACCCAAACCCTAAAACCTAATAAACCTAAACCTAAACCTAAACCCTAAGAATGATATCTCCTTCTGATGAAGGTTAGGATTGTTTCTGGTTGGTACTGCTAAGCTTTGGTTTTGCTCTAGTTTTGGTGGCTCTCTCCTCTTATTGGTCTCCTACTGTGTTGGTTTTAGGATGGCCTGGTGATTGGTAGGCTTGGAAACTTATTTGTTTGCATTTTTCCCAAGCCTCTTTTTTTCTTGTGAGGGTTTATTGGCTGGTGGTTGCTTGATGGCTATAGTTTTTTCAAGCCTTTTTCTTTTGGTTTTGGCTATCTGGCATCGTGATTATTAGTTGGGCCTGGCTGTGGGCTTTGTTCCTTCCTGGGCTAAGTTAATCCTTGCCATCTAGTTTTTGTTCCCCTTTTCTAATGGCCTTTTTAAAGTTTTTTTTGTGGTGTTTGCCTAGGATGGATGACCCATTGGATTATTGTTTCTTTCTATTATGGGATGAACCTGTATGTGGGTTTGGCTATTCTTGGCTCTATTGCTATTTCTACTTATTCCTGCTGCTATGGTTGGCTGGGTAGCCTTGATGGCTGGCTGCAGCTATGCTGTTGGTTGTTGGATCTGCATAATTTATGGTTCTTTACCTTTAGTCTATATTTGTTTTGGGTGGCTTTGATGGTGGTTGTTTCTTAGCTGCTATCTTGTTTGGTTAGTTTCTTCGCTCTTGTTTGGCTAGATGTTTTGCTGGTTAGTTGCCTATTTAATCCTCATGATAGATACTGGAACTTGGCTAGCTCTTGGCTATTGGCTATTTGGTTTAATTGAGGTGAGTTGGTTGTGATGGTTGGGATGTTTCCCCTATTATCCTTTTGGCTAGTTGCACCATATGTGATTATACCCCTTCTTTTGAAGGTGGATGCTCACATATCCTGTTGCCCCTTGTGATGAATGTGACTGAGCTGAAGCCACATCTAAGATTTTTATCATTTTGTTCCTCTTGTGTACTTAGCTTATCCTTATTTCTAGATGTTTATCTGTATCTTATGTTCTTTGCAAGTTTGTGGCAGGTTTTGGGGCTGTAGGTGGTTTGTGAAAATCTTAGAAGATTTTGGGATATAGATGGCTTTGGCTGCCCTTCTTGGAATTTTGTGTTGTTTTTTTCTTAGTTTTAGTCTTTTCTTTATTTTTCTTTGGTTTTCTTATAATAGGTAGGGGATTTATCTCTTTAGGCTAATTGTACCTTTTGAGCAGTAGTTTAGAGATTTATCCCCTTTAAGGACCTTGTGTCCCTATCTTTTTGGCAATAAAATTCTCCACTTTAGATTTAAAAATAAAAACCCTAAGAATGGCCAGAACCTTGATGGCATGAATATCAATGTTAACTAGGCTTAGTTTAGATCTAGTGGTGGAGGCGAAGGTGGAGGCGGCAATTATTGCAGTGATGGTGGGGGATTTGGAGGTACTGTGGATATGGAGGTGGTGGTCAGAACAGTGGTGGTTATAGAGGTGGGAGGAGTGTTGGAGGTTACAGCCGTGGTGGTGGCGGAGGGAGAGATTGGGGATATGATGGTGGATCCTACTACTCGAGAGGCCGAGGTGGTTTTGATAGAAATTGGAGAAACTAAAAAATAGTCGATCTGATCTGCTGCTTATCGAACTATCTTTATAATAGAGACGGTGCTAGTTATCTTTGGTTTTTGAATTGCTCTATGCGTGCTCATTTTTTTCTATGCCGTCGCTTGTGTCATAGAAAACTTTGTGTGTTACTTGGTTGATGAATTCAAAAAGAAGAAATGTTGAATATGAATTAATTCTCTGTTAAAACAAATAACCAAAAACCCTAAACCCTAAACTAAAACCTGAACCCTAAACTTAAAACCTAAACCATAAACACTAAACCCTAAACCCTAAACCCTAAAACTTAAACCTAAAACCTAAACCCTAAAACCCTAAACCCTTAACCCAAAAAAAAAAACATAAACCCTAAACACTAAACGTCGCACCCTAAACTCTAAACCTTAAATAAACCCTAAACCCTAAACCCAAAACCCTAAACCCTAAAAGGCTAAAAACCTAAACCCAAACTAAATAAAACCTAAAAATAAAATAAAGAAAATAAAACTATAACCATAATAGAATAAAAAATATAATAAAATAAAAACATAAACTAAAACCTAAACCTAAACCTAAACCTAAAAAATAAAATATAATAAAAAATAAAAGTGAGCAAAATAAAATAAATCAAAACCTAAACTAAACTAAAAATAAAAAACCTAAATAAAATAAAATAAACCTAAAATAAAATAAAATAAACCTAAAATAAAATAAAATAAAAACTAAATAGAAACCTTAACCTAAAAACTAATCCTAAAAATAAATTAAAAATAAAACCAAAATCCCAAACTAAAAAAAAACTAAATCAAAAATAAAAATTACATAAACCTAAACTAAAATTAACTAAACTAAAATAGATAAAACCTAAACCTAAACCAAAAATAAACTAAACCTCCGCCTAAACCTAAACTAAATAAAATAAAATAAACTTAAAATAAACTTAAACTTAAACTAGAAAATAAAACCTAAAAATAAACCTAAAATAGAAACCTAAACCTAGAAAAATAAAATAAAAACCTACACCTAAACCTAAAAATAAAAAATAAAACCTAAATAAAAAATAAAAATAAAACTAAACTAAAAAATTAACCTAAACCTAAATTTAAACCTAAAAAATAAACTAAAATAAAAACCTAAACAAAATAAATAAACTAAACTAAATAAAAATAAAAATAAACCTAAATAAAAATAAAAAATAAAATAAACTAAAATAAAATAAACTACATAAACCTAAACCTATCATTTTACTTAATTTAAAAGTAAAAAATAAAAATAATAAAAAAAACCCTTTAAACCATGAATGACCCTAAACTTATGACCTACCCTAAAACCTCTAAGCCCTAGGCCCTGACCTAAACCCTAAACCCTAAAACCCTACACTAAACTAAAACCCCAAACTTTAAAACCATCCTTAAACTAAAACTTAAATCCTACTTGACCTAAACCTGCCCTAAACCTGAACCCTAAACACTAAACCAACAAACCCAAATCCTAAACCCTACCATAAATATCAACCCAACCTAAACCTAAATGAAACTAAATAAAGATAAAATAAAGCCTATAAACCTAAACCTAAACTTAAAGATAAGATAAAAGAAAATAAAACTAAACTAAAATAAAATAAATAAAAAACCTAACTAAATAAATTAAATAAACCTAAAAATAAAATAAACCTAAAAATAAAATATATACATAAGATAAAAATTAAAACCTATGCCTAAAAATGACCAAAAACCTAAAATAAATAAAATAACATAAAAAATTCTAAACCTAAAATAAAATAAAATAAACAAAATAAAATAAACCTAAACAAAACTAAAATAAATAAAGCCTAAACCTAAACCTAAAATAAACTAAATCTAAATCTAAACCTAAACTAAATAAAAAAATAAACTAAAAAATAAACCTAAACTAAACTAAAATTAATTAAAACTTAAAATAACAACCTTAAACCTAAACCTAAAACTAAATAAAACCTAAACCTAATCCTAAACTTAAATAAAACTAAACAAAAATAAACCTAAACATAAACTTAAACCTAAAAAATAAACTAAATTAAAAAAAAACTTAAACTAAAATAAATAAACTAAACTAAATAAAAAATAATCATAAATAAAAATTATAAATAAAATAAGTTAAAATAAATAAAAAATAAATGAAATAAACTAAATAAACCTAAACCTACTGGTTTACTTAACTTTTAAAAAAAAACCCTAAACCATAAACTAAGTAATAAAATCCAAAACTAAACTTAAGAATAAAAAAGGTAAATAAAATAAAAACTAAACATAAAATTAAAATAAAATAAACTTAAAATAAACATAAAATAAAATAAAATATGAACTAAATAAAATCCTAAGCCTAAAAATAAAACCTAAATAAATAAAAAAAATAAAACCTAAACCCTACACTAAAAAAAACCTAAACATAAAATAAAAATGAAATAAACAAAATTAAATAAACTGAAACCTAAACTAAAATAAATAAAACCTAAACCTAAACTTAAACCTAAATTAAATAAAATAAAATAAACTAAAATTAAACTAAATATGAACTAAAAAAACATAAAATAAACCTAAAATAAAAACCTAAAACATAAACCTAAAAACACAAAATAAAAACTTGAACCTAAACCTAAACATTAAAAAAAAACCTAAACCTAAAAAATAAAATAAAAATAAAACTCAACTAAAAAATAAACCTAAACCTAAACCTAAACCTAAAAAATAAACTAAAATAAAAAACATGCACTAAAATAAATAAAATAAACTAAATAAAAATTAAAAATAAACATAAATACTAATAAAAAGTAAAATAAATAGAAATAATTAAAAATAAATTAAATAAACTAAATAAACCTAAAACAATCGGCTTACTTAATTTTCTAAAAAAACTCTAAACCTTAAGCAAACCCTAAACCCTAAACCCTAAATCCTAAAGCCTAAAGACTAAAGACTAAACCCTAAACCCTAAACACTAATCCTTAACCATAAACCCTAAACCCTAAAACCCTAAACCCTAAACCCTAAACCATAAACCCTAAACCCTAATAACCTAAAAACCTAAATTGAAATTAAATAAAACCTAAAAATAAAATATATAAAAAAACTTAAACCTAAATAAAATAAGAAAAAAATAAAATAAAAACTTAAACTTAAACTTAAACCTAAACTTAAATAAAATAAACTAATAAAAATATACTAAAATAAAATAAATCAAAACCTAAACTAAACTTAAAGAAAATAAACCTAAGAATAAAAACCTAAAAAAATAAAGACCAAATAAACCAAAATCAAATAAAATAAAACTAAATAAAAAACCTAAACCTAAAAATAAACCTAAAATAAAGCCTAAACAAATAAAACTTAAACCCTAAAAGTAAAAAAAAAAATAAAAAATGAAATATACAAACTAAAATAAACTTAAACCTAAACCAAAATAAATAAAACCTAACCCTTAAATAAAATAAACCCAAACCATAAACTAAAATAAAATAAACTAAAATAAACTAAACCAAACTAAAATAAAACCTAATAATAAACCTAAAATAAAAACCTAAAACCTAAACCTAAAAAAATAAATAAAAACCTAAACCTAAACTGAAAAATAAATAATAAATCTAAACAAAAAAAATAAAATAAAAAGAAAACTAAATTAAAAAATAAACATAAACCTAAAAAACCAAAAAAGATTAAATGGAAAACCTAAAAAAGAAACTAAACTAAATTAAAAAAATAAACCTAAATAAAATATAAAATAAACTAAATACCTAAACCTGTGGTTTGCTTAATTTTAAAAGGCATATAAATGCTAGGCCTAAACCCTAAACACTAAATCCTAAACCCTAAACCCTAAAACTAACCCTAAACCCTAAACCCTAAAAAACACTAAATCCTAAACATTAAACATTAAACTAACCCTAAACTCTAAACACTAAATCCTAGGCCAAACCTGGCAAATCCACAACCCTAAAACCCTAAATCTTGGGCCCAACTGACAGGCCATAAGCAAACCACTAAGTCAGCTGGGTCCTGGGCCCTAGCCTAATCTGAACTGACTAACTCTGGCTAAACCTGGCCAACCCCCTGGGCCCTGCCCACCCCCCTAGCCTAAACACTGGGAACTACTACCTGGGCCAAACCCTAAACCTCCTCTAAACTTACTCCTAAACCCTAAACCTAAACCTAAACCTAAAACTATCAGCCTAAACCTAAATCTAAACCTAAGCAAACCTAAACCTAAAATCCAGCTAAA
This sequence comes from Cymbidium sinense, assembly GCA_021442155.1. Taxonomy (NCBI): domain Eukaryota; kingdom Viridiplantae; phylum Streptophyta; class Magnoliopsida; order Asparagales; family Orchidaceae; genus Cymbidium; species Cymbidium sinense. The sequence goes on from JAKCPB010001277.1 coordinate 92,836, forward strand.
CTAAACTTAAAATAAACTTAACTAAAGCAAACTTTAGAATTATATCCCTATTTCCTTTTTAGAAAACTTTAGAAATATCCCAATTTTCTCTAACAAACCTAACCAAATTCTCTCTAAGCTTTCTTATAATTGTGATTTTATTCTTAAAGAGATTTGGAATTTTATTAGAGATAAGTAAAACTCCTCTAATGTTTTCATTAAACTTTGGAACAATATCATTCCCATTTTTTATTTGGTTTTCTCTTGGAGGATTTTGAATAAATTTATTCTTGTGGACTCTTTGCTCTAGAATAAAGGGTTATATTTTCCTTTGAAGTGCTATTGTTGCTTTCATATTAAAAATGTTAATCATGTTTTTATCAATGGTGCTATTGCTTCTAAATTATTTTTATGGTATGATGATTTATTTAATACCACTACTTTCATGGCTCTCTTTCCATAATCAACTTCTCAAAGTTTATTTCCAAAAAACTATGAAAGGTTATATCAAAGTTCTAGTTGATATTACCCTTATCTGGTTCATCTGGATGTATAGAAATGATGCTAAATATCATGGTATTCCTATAATCCATAAAAGGATTCTAGCTAGAACTAAAAAAATTCATGCTCTATTTAATTTCAATCTTATTAGTAACATTTAGTTTAGAGGATATAATTTATGGCTAAAAAATTGGGTATCATTATGCCTTATGTTGACTCTAATAAAAGAGTTAAGATTATCCATTGCATCAAACCCAAAGAAAATTTGATTAAAGTGAATACTGATGGTTCTGTTGCTTCCAATAAATATGGCTGTGGTGGTATTCTTAGGGATTCTAAAGGTACTATCATTTGTGTTTTTGTCAATCTTCTCAAAGCCTATTCTGTTATCTATGCTGAGCTTATAGCTATCAATAAAGCTATTGAAATTTGTTTGAATAAAGGTTTCCTCAACATCTGGATTGAAGTTGACACGCTCTTGCTTCTTGACATGTTAAACTCTAATAGAATTGGAAATGCTAATTTATTTTATCTTCTCAATCATAAAAAAAATCTTCTTTCTCAAGTTCATTATAAAATTTCCCATATCCTTCATGAAGGTAATGCTAGTGCTAATTTCTTGTCCACTTTAAGTGCCAACTTAATTGATATCACATTATTTGATAATCAAAATTTTCCTAAACTTTTAACGGGTTTGGTCAATCAGAATAACACTTGATTACCTTATCTCAGATTATAATTTTCTTAGCTTGGTTTTTCCTATTGGTTTTTCATGAGCCATTGCTTTTGGTTCCCCTTTGTTAAACCCTCTTTGGGTTGTGGCCATTTGCTTATTTTTACTCTTGGGCCTATGCTGGGTTTTGTTTTTGAGCTCTTACTTTTGGGTTGGCCTGGTGGTTCTAATTATTTCTACCTGGGTTGTTTTCATTTTTTTAAGCCTGGTGGTTGTTATTTGCTTAGCTAGGTAATTATTATTGCATGGTTATTTTTTGTGACCTTCATTTGGGTGATAGCTTAGCCTACTATTTTCTACATGGGTTTTGTCATATCTCTAGGCTGGTTGCTTCCTTAACTGAGTTAGATTTTCTGCTGCTATGGTGGTTGGCTAAGTGGGTTGGGTTGGTTGGCTAGCTAGCTATGTTAACTAGTTTATCCGATTCTATTGGTGGCAGATTAGATGGGCTATTGGTGGTTGACTATTATTTCTTCTTTTTGTTGGATTGGGTTTTGGTGGTCATTTTTGCTAGATTGGGTTTATTTCTTTTGGTTATGGTTTCAGCCTTTTATTATAAGGGTCTTCCTCTCTTGGCTGCAGCTGCTTTATTTTTGTTGTTATTTTGGGTTGCCTAGTTGATGGCTGTTTAGTGGCTATTATTTTTCATTGGGATCTGGTGACTTGGTTTGGTGTATTGGTGCCAAACTTGGCTATGGTTATGATGCTGGCACTCATTGATATTTCTCTAACTTTTTTCTATTGGCTTTGGTGGTGTTCCTGTTGTATTGCTACTACTCCTAATGGATGGCTTTTAGTCTGTCTTACTGGTCTTTGCTCCATTTTATTTCTGGATGGCTATTCACCTCACTTGGATTAGAATTTCTGCTACTTTGGTTGGGTTTGGTGGATGTTGATGTTTGCTTCTACCCTTTTCCTAGTTGTCTTAGGTGGTTTTGGCATGATGGAAGTTGTTGGTCTTTTCATTGATTTGGATTTTTTGTTGCTCTAGTGGTTGGTTAGGAGGCTATATTGGTTGGCAGGGTTGGTTGGATGGGTGGCTATTTTAGTCTATCATTCTTGTTCTATTGGTGACATGAAGGTTGGCCTGCTCCTGCTATGGTTCTCCTCTCTTGGTTGTTGTTGCTTCCCTTTTTCTGGTTTGGGTGACAACCTTGCTGCCTTTAATGTTCGCTTGTGGAAGACATGAGCTCTTATGTTATTTTCTTTTTGGTCTTAGTTTTTTTGGGTTGTGTTGTAAAGATCATGATGCTTGCTATTCCTCTTTGGTGGTTTCTTTGGTGGTGTTCCTATTGCACTGCTGCTATCCCTGATGGTTGGTTGATTTTTTGCCTTATTAGGCTTATTTATTTTGGTGGCTTTATGGTTGGCTATTATGTTTACTGCTTGGAGGAGTTTGTAGCTTTGCAGGATGATGGACTTGGGATGATGGGCTACAAGAGGTATGCTGGTAATGATGGCCTTGATGTTTCCCACTCTATCTTATTTTGGCTGGTAGCACTATATGTAATTATAAACCTTCTTTGGAAGTTTGGATGCTTACATATAGTGTTGCTCCTGCAAATGATTGTAACTGAGCCTGAGCCTTTTCTTTACTTTGCTCTTTTTATTTGCTCATATTCTTTATGCTTGCTTAATTATACTCATCCTTTCATTAGTATGTTTCAGATTTCTTTTATAGGTTGGGAGAATCATGTAGGTGGATCTTGCTGGTATCAAAAGGACCTAGTGGATGTTGATGTTGAGTACATGGATTTGTTGTTGCTAATTTGGTTTTGCTTTTATTTCCATTTTTGTTTTTTTCTTTTATTACCATAATAGTTAGAGGGTTTATCTCTTTAGGACTTATTGTAGCTCTTTGAGCATTAGTTTAGAGATTTACCCCCTCTAAGGACTTTGTACTTTTTCTTTGTGGTAATAAAATTCCCCTAATTTCCATAAAAAACATAAATCCTAAGAATGGGTAGAACCTTAATGGCAGGAACATCACTCAAGGCTCTCAAGATCTAGTGGAGGTGAACGGGCGTCGATTATTGCATGGTGGTGGGGATCCGAGTGCGGTGGATATGGAGGTGGCGGTCAGTGAGATGGTTATGGGAGGAGCGAGGTTCTGGTAGTGGTGTTGAGAGGGAGATAAGGAATATGATGGTGTATCCCGCTACTGGAGAGGCTGGGGTGGTTCTCATGGAAACTGGAGAAATTAAAGAATGGCCAATCTGATCTGCTACTTATGGAACAATGTCTTTACATTAGAGACGGTTCTAGTTATCTACAATTTTTTATGTGCTCTATACATGCTCATTTTTTATCTGTCATTGTTTGTGCCTTAGAAAACTTGGTGTGTTACTTGGTTGATGAAATAAAAAAAAAAGAAATATTGAATCAACTTATTCTCTGTTAAAAAAGACCAAAATCCTAAACCCTAAACTAAAGACCTTAAACCTAAGCCCTAAAACCTAAACCCTAAAAAAAAAAACCTAGACCCTTAACTAACCCTAAACCCAAAACCTTAAAAAGCTAAAAACCTAAACCTAAACCTAAACTTAATAAGAAAATAAAATAAAAAATAAAAAATAAATTAAAATAAAATAAATAAAACCTAAACTAAACTAAAAAATAAAAACCTAAATAAAATAAAACTAAAGCTAAAATAAAATAAAATAAACCTATAATAAAATAAAATAAAACTAAATAAAACCTAAACCTAAAATATAAACCTAATAATAAAACATAAAATATATAAAAAATAAAACCTAAACCCTAAACTAAAAAAACTAAACCTAAAATTAAAATAAAATAAACCTAAACCTAAACTAAAATAAACAAAATTAAAATAAATAAAATCTAAAAAAAAAATCTAAAATAAACTAGACCTAAAACTAAACCTAAACCCTAAATAAAATAAAATTAACTAAAAATAAACCTAATCCTAAATTGAAAAATAAAATCTAAAAATAAACCTAAAATAAAAACTTAAAACCTAAATATAAAAAAATTAAAAACTTGAAGTTCAACCAAACAAGAAAATTAAACCTAAAAAATAAAATAAAAATAAAACTAAACTAAAAAATATACCTAAACCTAAACCAAAATTAAAAAATAAACTAGAATAAAACACCAAAAATAAAATAAATAAACTAAATTAAATAAAAATAAAAAATAAAATAAACTAAAATAAATAAAAAATATACTTAATAAACCTAAACCTACCACTTAACTTAATTTTAAAAAAATATAAATATATAAAAATATATTAAAAAACATAAAAAAAACTCTAATCCTAAACCTTGAACCCTAAACCCTAAATTCTAAATCGTAAAACCCTAAACCCAAATCCTTAAACCCTAAAACCCTAAACCCTAAACCCTAAACCCGAAACCCTAAAACCTGCAATCCTAAACCCTAAATCATAAACCATAAAAAGCTAAAAACTTAAGCCTAAATTAAATAAAATTATAAAATAAAATAAATAAAAAACCAAAACCTAAATAAAATAAAAAAATAAAAAAAAAGTAAAAACCAAAACTAAAACCTAAACCTAAACATAAACCTAAACTAAAACTTAAACCTAAACGTAAACCTAAACTAAAACTTAAACCTAAACCAAACCTAAATGAAAACTTGAACCTGTACCTAAACCTAAACCTTAAAATAAAATAAAATAATAAAATAAAATAAATAAAACCTAAACTAAACTAAAAATAAAATAAACCTAAGAATAAAAACCTAAATAAAATAAAAACTAAACATAAAATCAAAATAAAATAAACCTAAAATAAAATAAAATAAAATTAAAAAAAAACCCTAAACATAAAGAATAAACTAAAAATAAATAAATAAAAAAACCTAAACCCTAAACTAAAAAAAAACTTAAGCCTAAAATAATACTAAAATAAACAAAATAAAATAAACTTAAACCTAAACTAAAATAAAAAAAACCTAAACATAAACTAAAGCCTAAAACAAAAAAAAATTAAACTAAAATAAACCTAAACCTAAAAATAAATCTAAAATAAAAACCTAAACCTAAACCTAAACCTAAAATAATAAAATAGAAACCTAAACCTAAAATTAAAAAATAAAACCTAAACATAAAAAATAAAATAAAATTACAACTAAATTTAGAAATAAACCTAAACCTAAACCTAAACCTAAACCTAAAAAATAAACTAAAATAAAAAACCAAACTTAAAATAAAATAAAAACTATATGTAAAATAAAAATATGGTCTTCTTGTACTTATTTTTCTTTTTGAGTTTAGTCTTTAATATGGTCTTCTTGTACCTATTCTTTTAGCAATAAATTCCTTTTAGTTTTAAAAAAAAACCCTAAACCCTAAACTAAACTAAAAATAAATAAAATAAACCTATGAATAAAAAATCTAAATAAAATAAAAACTAAATGTAAAATAAAAATAAAAAACCTAAAATAAAATAAAATAAAAACTAAAAAAAACCTAAACCCAAAGAATAAACCTAAAAATAAATAGAAAAAAACCTAAACCCTAAACTAAGAAAAAAAACCTAAGACTAAAATAAAAATAAAATAAACAAAATAAAATAAACATAAACCTAAACTAGAATAAAAAAAACCTAAATCTAAACCTAAACCCTAAACCAGAAAAAATATATATAATAAACTTAAAATAAACCTAAACCTAAACTAAAAAATAAAACCTAAAAATAAACCTAAAATAAAACCTAAAACCAAAACCTAAGAAAATAAAATAGAAACCTAAACCTAAACCTTAAAATAAAAAATAAAACCTAAACATAAAAATAAAATAAAAATAAAACTACACTAAGAAATAAACACAAACCTGAACCTAAACCTAAACCTAAAAAATAAACTAAAATAAGAAACCAAAACTTAAATGAAAATACCTTAAATAAATAAACTAAACTAAATAAAAATAAAAAATAAACCTAAATAAAAATAAAAAATAAATTAAATTAAAAAAAAACTAAATAAACTAAATAAACCTAAACCTACCGGTTTACTTAATTTTTTTTTTATAAAAAAAACCCTCAACCGTAAAACCTAAATTCTAAACCATAAAACTAACCCAAAATCGAAAACCCTAAACCTACAACCATAAGCCTGCAACCCTAATCTCTAAACCCTAAAAAACCCTAAACCCTAAACCCTAAATCCATAAACTCCCAGACCCTAAAACCTAACCATAAAAAATAAAATACAAGTAAAACTATACTAAAAAATAAACATAAACCTAAACCTAAAAAATAAACTAAAATATAAAACCAAAACTAAAATAAAAAAAACCTAAAATAAATTAACTAAGATAAATAAAAATAAAAAATAAATCTAAATAGAAATTAAAAAAAGTAAACTAAAATAAAAAACTAAATAAACTAAATAAACTAAACTAGCGGGTTTGCTTTTTTTTTTTTTATACCCTCAGTGTAAACGGCGTGAGCCCTGACCCCAAAACTGACACCCTAAAACCATGGGCCTATACTCCCTGCACTGAGCCCTAAAAGGCTCTAACCCTAAACCCAGGCTTTGCATAAACTGGCCACTAACCCTCTGACCACTGACCTAAACCTTCTAACTGACCTGGGCCCTAAAACCCTGGGCTCTAAAGCCAAAATACTAAACCATGACCAGATCCTACTCTAGCTAAACCTACCCTACCCTCAAACTCTAAAATAAAGCTGACACAAAACCCCACTTCCCTAAACTGACCAAACCCTGAACCGGGCAGTGAAACCTAAACCCTAAACACGAAAGTATAAAGCCTAAAAACCTAAACAAAAAACCTTAAACCCTAAATCTTAAACCCTAACCCTAAACCTAAAACCCTAAACCTAAACTTAAAGTAACTGAATAAATTAAAAAAAATAAACCTAAATCCTTAAACATAATAAACATAAACCCTCATAATGGGCAGAACCTTGATGGTAAGAACATCACCATCAACGAGGCTTAGTCTAGATCTAACGATGGAGGAAAAGGTGGAGGCGGCGATCAGTGCTGTAGTGGTGGGAGATCTGGAGTTCTGGTGGACATGGAGGTGGTGATTGGAGCAGTGGTGGTTATGGAGGTGGGAGGAGTAACAAAGGTTACAGTCATGGTGGTGGCGGAGGGAGAGATCAGGGATATGATAGTGGATCATGCTACTCAAGAAGCCTAGGTGGTTTTGATGGAAACTAGAGAAACTGAAGAATGACTAATCCTATCTGCTGCTTACAGAACTGTGACTTTACAATAGAGAGGTTCTAGCTATCTAGGTTTTTCATTTGCTCTCTACATGCTAATTTTTTATCTGTGTTATCGCTTGTGTCTGAGAAAACTTGGCGTGTTACCTGGATGATGAAATCAAAAAGAAGAAATGTTGAATCTGAATTTGATCTCTATTAAAAAAAAACCAAAAACTCTAAACACTAAACCTAAAACCTAAAACTTAAAACAAAAAAATAAAAATAAAACCCCATCCCTAAACCCTAAACTAACCCAAACCTTAAACCTAAAACCTTACAACCTTAAACCTTAAACCTAAACCCACAAGTTAAAACCCAAAACCCTAAAGCCCGAAACCCTAAACCCTAAACCTTAAACCTTAAAAACTATAACCCTAAAGCCTAAACCTTAAATCCCAAACCCTAAACCATAAACCCTATACCCTAAACCCTAAAAACCTAAAACCTAAACCTAAAATAAAAAAAAAACATAAAATAAAATATTTAAAAAACCTAATCTTAAATGAAATAAAATAATAAAATTAAATAAAAACCTAAACTAAAACCTAAACCTAAACCTAAATAAAAAAAATAAACTAAAATAAAATAAATAAAAACTTAAACTAAACTAAAAGTTAAAATAAACTTAAAAATAAAAAACATAAATAAAATTAATTCTAAATGAAAAATAAACATAAAATATACATAAAATAATCCTAAAATAAAATAAAATAAAACCCAAACCTAAAAAATAAACCTAAAAATAAATAAAAAATAAAGCCTAAACCCTAAACTTAAAAAAAAACCTAGAACTAAAATAAATAAAATAAAATAAACCTAGACATAAAAAAAATAAATAATACCTAAACCTAAACCTAAAATAAACTAAACATAAACCTAAACTGAATAAAATAAAATAAACTAAAAATAAACCTAAATAAACAAAAATAAAACCTAAAATAAACCTAAAATAAAACCTAAACCTAAACCTAAAAAAATAAAATAAAACCTAAACTTAAACCTAAAATAAAATGAAACATAAACCTAAAAATAAAATAAAAAAAACTCAACCAACAAAAACCAAACCTAAAAATAAACTGAAATAAAAAACATAAACTAAAATAAATAAAATTAAAATAAATAAACGAAACTAAATAATGTAAACTAAATAAAAATAAAAAATAAATCTAAATAGAAATAAAAAATATATTAAATAAACCTAAACCTAGCGGTTTACTTAATTTTAAAAAAACCCTAAACCCTAAATCCTAAACCCTAAACCCTAAACACTAAACCTGAGCCCTAAACTAACCTAAACCCTAAACTGCAACCCTAAACCTAACCCTGCCCTAAACCCAAACTAAACCCTAAACCCTAAACCTAAACCCTAAACCCTAAAGCATAAACCCTAAAACCCTAAACCCTAAACCCTAAACCCTAAACCCTAAACCCTAAACCCTAAACCCTAACCTTAAACTCTAAATACCAAACCCCAAACCATAAACCTAAACCTAAAGTAACTAAATAAATTAAAAAACAAACCTAAACATAAAACCTAATAAACCTAAACATAAACCTAAACCCTAAGAATGGGTAAAATCATGATGATAGGAACACATCAGCAGCCTGTCTAAATCAGGTGGTGGAGTGGAAGGCGGTGATTATTATCATAGTGGTGGGGGATCTGGAGGTGCTCGTGGATTTGGAGGTTATGGTTAGAGCAATGGAGGTTATGGAGGTGAGAGGAGCGATGAAAGTTACAGCGGTGGTGGTGGTGGTTGGAGAGATTGGGGATATGATGGTGGATCCTGCTACACGAGAGGCCTTAGTGGTTCTGATGGGAACTAGAGAAAAGAAGAATGGCAGTCGATCATTTGCTTATGGCTGTGTCTTTCTGAGATGATTCTATCTATCTAGGGTTTTGATTTGCTCTATGTGTGCTCATTTTTGATCTATATTGTCGCTTGTGTCTTAGAAAACTTAGTTTTTTACTTGGTTAAGAAAATCAAAAAGAAGAAATATTGAATCTAAATTTATTCTCTATTAAAAAAAAACCAAAAACCTTATACCCTATACTAAACACTAAACTCTAAACCTAACACCTAAACTCTAAACCGTAAAAATAAATAAATAATAAATAATAAATAAATAAAACCCTAACCTTAAACCCTAAACCCTAAAACTAACCTTATGCTCCAAACCCTAAACCCTAAACCCTAAACCTGCAACCCTAAACCCTAAACCCAAAACCCTAAAACCCTAAACCCTATACCCTAAACCATAAACCCAAAACCCAAAAATCAAAAATCGTAGACCCTAAACCCTAAATAAAACTACAACCCTAAACCCTAAACTTAAAATTCTAAAACAATAAACCATAAACCCTACTAAACCCTAAAATTTAAAACCTAAACCTAAACTAAAAAAATCTAAAATTAAATAAATAAAATCAACTTAAATAAAATAAAACCTAAGCTAAAGCACTTAAACCTAAACTAAAAATAAAATAAAATAAAATAAAATTTAAATTAAAATAAAATAAATAAAAACTAAAATTAAAATAAAACTAAATCTAAAGACCTAAATAAAATTAATTCTAGAAAATAAACATAAAATAAACCTAAAATAAAACTATATAAAACCTAAAGCTAAAAATAAATAAAATAAATAAAAAAACCTAAACTTTAAAATAAAAAACCTAAATCTAAAATAAATAAATAAAATAAACCTAAATTTAAACTATAATAAACTAAACTAAAATAAATAAAACCTAAAGCTAAATCTAAAATAAAAACTAAACCTAAACTAAATAAATAAAATAAAACTAATAATAACCTAAACCTGACTAAAACAAAACCTAAAATAAAACCTAAAACATAAACCTAAACCTAAAAATAAAATAAAATCCTAAACCTAAACCTATAAAAAAAATAAACCTAAACCTAAAAAATAAAATAAAATCAAATAAATTAAAATAAACATAAACCTAAACCTAAAAAAAAATAAACTAAAATAAAACCTAAACTTAATAAACTTAAAAATAAAATAAACTAAATAATAATAAAAGTAAACCTAAATAAAATAAAATAAAGTAAACTAAAATAAAAAATAAACTAAATGAACTAAAAAAACTAAACCTGGTTTGTAATTTAAAAAAACCCTACTACCACTATGCCCTAAACCGGACTCTAAAATAGCCAGACACTGACCTTACCTACACCCTACCTAACCCCTAAATCCTAATCTAACACTGACCCCCCTAAACTCTACCCTAAATCCTAAACTCTAAAATAACCATCCCTAAACCACAAAAAAACCCAGGGTTAACACCCATGCACTAATCCTGGGTGACACTACCACTACCTAGCTACCTAGGCCCTACCCTCACACTAACACTAAATCCTGAGCCACTCCTAACCAATCCTGGGCCCCCCTGAGCCATAAACAAACCCCAACCCCATATGCACTGAGGCGTGACCTAAAGCCTAAGAATCCTCAAAACTTAAACCTAAAGTAAATAAAACTTAATAATAAAATAAATAAATAAAACCTTAACTTAAATAAAATTACTAAAATTAAATTAAATTAAAACCTAAACTAAAATATAAACATATACATAAAAATATAATAAAATAAAATACATTAAAATAAAATAAATAAAAACCTAAACTAAGCTAAAAAATAAAATAAACCTAAGAATAAAATATCTAAATAAATAAAGAACTAAACATAAAATAAAACTAAAATAAACCTAAAATAAAATAAAATAAAAACCTAAACTTAAAAAATAAACCTAAAAATAAATAAATAATAAAACCCAAACCCTAAACTAAAAATAAAAACTTAACCTAAAATAAAAATAAAATGAACAAAATAAAATAAACCTAAACCTAAACTAAAATAAATTAAACCTACACTTAAACCTAAACCGCAAATTAAATAAAATAAAATAAACTAAAAATTAACTTAAACCTAAACTAGAAAATAAAACCTAAAAATAAACATAAAATAAAACCTTAAACTTAAACCCTAAACCTAAACCCTAAAAAGCTAAAACCTAAACCTAAACTAATTAAAACCTTAAAATAAAATAAATAAAATAACCTAAACCAAAATAAAATAATAAAATAAAATAAAATAAAACAATACTAAACCTAAACCTAAAGAAAATAAAATAAAAAAATAAAACTAAAATAAATTAAAAAAATAAAACCTAAACTTAACAAAAAATATAAAAATAAAATAAAATAAAAACTTAACCTAAAATAATAATTAAAGAAACCTATAATAAAATAAAATAAAAATAAAATAAAAACTTAACCTTGATGAAAAAAATAAAAAAAAAAAAACCCTAAACAAAAGAAAACCTAAACCTAAAATAAAAAAATTAAGTTAAACCTAAGCTAAAATAAACTACACTAAAATAAATAAACCAAACCTAATCCTAAACCTAAACTAAATAAAATAAAATAAACTAAAATAAATCTAAACCTAAACTAACAAATACCTGAAATAGACTAACATAAAACATAAACCCAATCCTAAAAAAAATAAAACCTAAACCTAAAACATAAAGAGAAAAATAAAATAAAAAAACTAAACTAAACCTAAACCTAAAAAAAAAATAAAATAAATAAAATAAATAAACTAAAATAAATAAAATAAAATAAACTTAAATAAAAATAAGGAATAAAATAAACTAAAATAAATAAAAATAAACTAAATAAACTTAAATTTTATTTTTTTTTAAAAATAAAATTAAATAAAAATAAATAAAATAAACCCTAAACCCTAAACTCCAAACCCTAAACCTCCCTAAACCCTAAACACTAAACCCTAAACCTAAACCTAAATCCCTAAGCCCTAAAAACCTAAACCCTAAACCCTAAACCCTAAACCCTATACCCTAATACCTATAACCCTAAACCCTAAACCATAAACCCTAAACCCTAAACCCTAAAAACCTAAAAACCTAAACCTAAACTAAAGAAAACATAAAAATAAAAAATAAAAAAATTGAACTTATAAAATTAAAACTAAAACCTAAACCTAAACCTAAACCTAAAAATAAAATAAAATAAAAAATTAAAATTAAACTAAAATAAAATAATAAAAACCTAAACTAAACTAAAAAATAAAATAAACCTTAAAATATAAAAACTAAATAAAATAAAAAACTAAACACAAATTAGAAATAAAATAAATTAAATTAAAAATTAATAAAAGCCTAAACAGAAAAAAATAAACTTAAAAATAAATAAAACATTAAACCTAAACCTAGAAACCTAAAAAAAAACCTAAACCTAAAATACATAAAATAAAATAAACCTAAACCTAAACTAAAATAAATTAAACTAAATAAATAAATCTAAAATAAATAAATTAAATTAAATAAAATAATAAATAAACTGAAATTAAAATAAAAATAAAATGAAAATAAATAAAAAAAATAAACTAAATAAACTAAACTGTGGGTTTACTTAATTTTTTTTAAAAAAACTTTAAACCCTAAACCTAACTCTAAACCTATAACCCTAATCCAAACACTTAAAAAAACCTAAACCCTAAAAAACCCTAACTAAACCCTAAACCCTAAAAGCATAAACCCTAAAATCCAAAATCCTAAACCCTTAACCCTAAACCCTAAACCATAAACACTAAACCCTAAACCGTAACTCTAAACTCGAAATCCTAAACCCAAAACCCTAAACCTAAAACTAAAGTAACTAAATAGATTAAAAAATAAACCTAAACCTTAAAACCTAATAAACCTAAACCCTAAGAATGGGCAGAACCTTGACAGTAGGAACATCACTATCAGCTCTAGATTTGGGTGGATGCAAAGAGGGGAAGTTATCACTGGTGGTGGGGTATGTGGAGGTCCCTGGATATGGAGTTATGGGTAGTGTCTGGTTATCGAGGAAGAACCTGAGGTTACCTGTGGTAGTTGTGAAGGGAGAGATCGAGGATATGATGGTGGATCCTGCTACTCGAGAGGCTGGGGTGGTTCTTATAGGAACTAGAGAAATTGAAGAACAGCTGATCTGATCTACTACTTATGAAACTATTTCATTATAGTAGAGACAGTTCTAATTATGTAGGATTTTTGATTTGCTCTATGTGTGCTCGTTTTCTATCTATGCATGCTCATTTTTTATTATAATGTTAAGATGATGTAATATGAATGAATATGTTATTAAGCATTTGGTTGAAGTATTAAAGGTGTGCATAAGAGAAGAAATAAGATTTGATGAGAATTCCATGTCAAGGGCACTGAGGGAGATCCGCTAGGGGATCACACATGCATTAGACATGACATATGAGGGGTCTGTGTCGAGGGCATAGAAGAAGAAAACATGCTGGGGATAAGGTTTAAATTTTATTTGGTTATATGATTTATAGAAAGAAAATATTTTGGGGATAATAATCTATAATTCACCATGGATTAAGATCAAATTGACTTTAATTTGTTTTATTTTAATTGATATGGAGGCACATCTACTAGAGACATGGGCTTTAGTCCACTGGGGATCGGGTATATGAACCTTCCATTAGGGAAGCAGGTTCGGGCTATCTGCTAGGGATTGAGATTTGAGTTTGATTTAATAGATTTTTTTGGGGATGTATCCATTGAGAATAAAAGTTTGGTTGGATTTCTTTGATTTAAATTCTACTAGGGGAGCTGGTTTAATTTGGTTCCACTAGAGAGGTTGGTTTTGAATTTGATTTGTTTGCTTGGATTGTTTATATATGATTTAGGGCTCTACTAGGGAGAAGGGTGTGATTTAACTCCACTAGAAGCCAAACCCAATCCCACCATCTGATCAAGATGAAGGGGTATACACCCCCTCATTTCCACTCAAACACACACAAAATTCATTCCTCAGAGCCCTAGCTACCCAAGATGATCCATTAGAGCCATTCCCTAAGCTCCCAAGCTTGTTCCTCGGTCAAAAAATGTCATTCTCGTCTGTCCTTAAATAGGACACTCCCATTTTGACCTAACTTCTTTATTTCTCCATCAAACTCAAATTAACTTTGCACACACCTTCCCTAAGCCTCGTCATGCAAAAATAAATTATCTCCCAAGCTTCTTGAGCACCGGAGGTAGGACATCGATCAAAGATGAGCTCCAAATCATCGGTTCTAGCATTCCAAGAGAATGTTGAGAAATTTATCGAATTACTGCTCAATAGGGCTTCATCTCCACTAGATGAAGCTTCCTCAATCATTCGAGCTGCCAGTCTTGAGCTCTAGCGAGGTACGCTTACAAAAATGATCCTTAGACAAAAATGGGTTGAGACTTTTGAAGAAAACTTGCATCTTGTGTGATCTTGACCATTGGATCCCCTCCGATCGATGTCATGAAGGTGTGGGATCCTTTCGGAGTTGATTTGAGCTCGGGTAAGCTCGGATCTAGTAAACAATGGTGGACAAACTTCATTCTCCTTCACTCGTGTGACATTAGATCAGGCTCCATCCGTTCCACATGATCAAAATGGATGGTCTTGATTAGATCCACTAGATCGATCTGACTTAATTCTATTAAGCTGTGGGATTAATCGTATCGATCTTATATCGGACATCGAAGAAGAAAAGTAATGTCACGCCATGTAAAGTTGGTTAAATTTTAAGTAGCCAATCCTGTGGTGCCACGTAGAAAGTGTGCCACATCTGCCAATAGGATTAGGCTTTAATTAGGCTTAATTAATTATTGTTAATGGTTCAAACTTTTAAAAATCATGAAAAAATATAGAGAAACAAAAAAAATACAAACAAATACTCATTTTAAAAGTATTTCAGAGGAGAATTAATTTAAAATGATCATAAATAATTTTGAACAGTAATTAAGATTTAATTATAGTTTAATTACAAAATTAATTAACTTAATTACTTTTTAATTACTTAAGTAATTAATCCTAAATTTTGTGGGTTAATTTAATGGGATGACCTCTGCCTCCCAAGATTTTCTTAGGATTAATTGCTCACTTAAGAAAATTGACTAATTAAACCTTAACTACTCTTTTAAGTTAACCATGAGCAGTAATAAATTGGTTACTTAAGTTTATTAATCATTGTTCAACAATAAATGAACTAAGGAATGTGGTTGGGACCCCTTTCCCTCAATTCATTTCACCCTTTTTTAAAATGAAATTAATTAAGATTTAATTAATTAATTAAATCACTTAGTCAAATTGAAATCAGAATCATATCAGACTTAATTAATTAAATCATGGGGTAGATCTTTAGGTGTTTAACAACCTAAAGGAGTTTAATGAAATTATGGTTAGTCCATATATGTCAGAAAACCATAAGAGTGATTTATTAAATCCCTTAATCTAATTAACTATTAATCATGAGCCAATTGCATTAGGCCCCTTTTATTTCCTGTGATCATTGCAAGTTTATTTTCCATGGATATCATGTTGGCTCATAATTATTTAGTTAATTACTTTAAGGTGACATTGATAAGTGTAATTGATTAATCTAATCAAGGGTTCAACTTAATTACAATTCCTTAAATTAAATCAAATCACTAATGTGGGAATGGGTTTAAAATAGTAAGTGATGATTTCTCTTCTCCTATTTAAATCAAATGAAATCCAAAACTTAATTAATAAAGAAGCTTTGGTTTGCTTTAAATAATCTTATTTGATTTTATTGTCATTAAGAACTAGTTTGGTTGAATGAATCACATGCTTATATTTGATTGTCCACTTTCCAATCATGTTAAATTTGGTATGTCATTTGAATTCATGCATCCATCTTTCAAAATCAAGTAAAATAAAATGGATTACCTTTATGTAAGCTTGCATGTGTTGATTTAATTTATGACTATTAAATCTAAATGTATTTTTAAAAGCTTATAAATGAATAGTAATATGTTTTATGATGCTAGTTATAAATACATAAGAAATGCATATGCCTATAGCTTAAGTGTATGAATGTTGAGTTCTCTTTCCTCTATTCATGTATTGATTTATATAGATTGAATGATAATGGGTATATAGTCTGGACATCTCGGGAACACAAGGCTTTAGCTAGCCCCAAGGAGGTCATTGGATCACCTCACTTCCCTAGTTTGTTACTTGGTTGATGAAATGGAAACGAAGAAATGTTAAATCTGAATTTGTTCTTTCTTAAAAAATAACCAAAAACCCTAAACCCTAAACTAAAACCTGAACCCTAAACCTAAATCCTAAATCCTAAACCCTAAAAATGATAAACCTTAAACCCTAAACCCTAAGAATGGGCAGAACCTTGATGGCCGGAACACAACCGTCAAGCTCAATCACTTGTGGAGCTGGCGAAGGATGCAGTTATCACAGTGGTGGTAGAGGATCTAGAGGTCTGGGTGGATATGGTGGTAATTCAGCAGTGGCTATGGAGGAGGAGCGATGGAGGTTATGTGGTGTGGTAGACGGAGATCGGGATATGATGGTGGATCCCTACTTGAGATGCTAGGGTTTGGGAACTGGAGAAACAAGAACATCGATCCAATCGCTTATGGGCACTGAGAGAGCAGTTAGTTATCTTGGATTTTGATTTGCTTTATGTGTTCATTTTTATCTATGTTGTCAAAGTGTCTTAGAAAACACGATGTGTTACTTGGTTGATTAAATCGAAAAGAAGAAATGTTGAATCATTTGTACTCCTAAAACCCAAAACCCTAAACCCTAAACCAAAAAGACCCTAAACCTAAACCTAAAACTAAACCCACCATAAACACTAAACCCTAAACCCTAAACACTAAAACAGCAGACCCTAAACCCTAAACCATAAGACTTATTCCCTAAACCCTAAAACCTAAACCCTAAACCCTAAACACTAAACCCTAAACCCTAAACCCTAAACACAAAAAACCCTTAAACCCTAAACCCTAAACCCTCAACTAACCCTAAACTAACCCTAAACCCTAAAAAGAAAAAAACATAAACCTAAACTAAATAAAACCTAAAAATAAAAATAAAAAAACCTAAACCAAAATTAAATAAAAACATAAACCAAAACTTAAACCTAAACATAAACCTAAACTTAAACCTAAAAAGAAAATAAAATAAAAAATAAAAACTGAACTCAAATTAAATAAATAAAATCCTAAACAAAACTAAAGAATAAATAACCTCAATAAAATAAAAGCTAAGCCTAAAATAAAAATGAAATAAACTTAAAATAAAATAAAATAAAAACCTTAACCTAAATAATAAACCTAAAAATAAATAATAAATAAAACTTGAACCCTAAACTAAAGAAAAACCTAAACCTAAAATAAAATTAAAATAAACCTAAAGCTAAACTAAATTAAACTAAAATAAAATAAACAAAACATGAACCTAAAATAAACTAAACCTAACCCTAAACCTAAACTAAATAAAATAAAATAAATTGAAAATAAACCTAAACCTAAACTAAAAAAACAAATCCTAAATATAAACCTGAAATAAAAACCTAAAACCAAAATGTAAAAAAATAAAATAAAAACCTAAGCCAAAACCAAAAAATATAAAATAAAATCTAAACCTAGAAAATAAAATAAAAATAAAACTAAACTAAAAAAATAATCATGAACCAAAAAAATAAACTAAAATAAAAAACCAAAATTAAAATAAATAAAGCTAAAATAAATAAAATAAACTAAATAAAAAATAAAAATAAACCTAAATAAAAATAAAAAAATTAAATGAAATCAAATAAATAAAAAATAAATTAAATAAACCTAAACCAACCAGTTTACTTAATTTAAAAAAAATAAAAAATAAAATAAATAACCCTAATCCTAAACCCTAAAACTAACCCTAAACCCTATACCTTAAACCCTAAACCCTAAACCCAAAACCCTAAACCCTAAACCCTAAACCCTTAAAACCTGAAAACCTAAACATGAACTAAACAAAATCTAAAAGTAAAATAAATAAAAAAACCTAAACCTAAATTAAATAAAAAAATAAAATAAAGTAAGAACCTAAACTAAAATTTAATCCTAAACTTAAACATAAAAATAAAATAAAATAAAAAATAAAAACTAAATTAAATTAAAATAAATAAAAGCCTAAACCTAAAAAATAAGCCTAAAAATAATTAAAAAAATAAAACCTAAACACTAAATTAAAAAAAGAACCTAAACCTAAACCTAAACTAAACTAAACTAAACTAAAATAAATAAGCCTAAAAATAAAAACATAAAAATAAACTAAAAAATAAACCTAAATCCTAAACCTAAAAAAATAAAATAAAAACATAAACCTAAACCTAAAAATAAAAAATAAAACTTAAACCTAATAAATATAAATATAAATATAAATAAAACTAAACTAAAAAGTACACATAAACCAAAAGTTAAACTTAAAAAGTAAAATAAAATAAAAACCTTAACTAAAATAAATAAACATAAATAAAAAATAAAAAATAAACCAAAGAAAAATAAAAAACTAAATAAACTAAATTAACTAAACCGATTTACTTAATTTAAAATAAAAGAAAACCTAAACCTAATCCCTTAACACAAAACCCTAAACCCTGACCTGAACCCTAATTCTAACCCTAAAAAAATAAATCCTAAACCCAACCCTAAACCCTTAAAAACTAACCTAATACAAACTAAACTAAATCTCAACCCTAACTCATGAACCTTAAACGCTAAACCCTAGCCCATAAACCCTAAAACACAAACCTTAAAACGCGAAACCTAAAACCCTAAACCCTAATAATCATAAACCCTAAATCTTAAACACTGAACCTTAAACACTAAACCCGAAACCCTAACCCTAACCCCTAAACCTTAAAATCCTAAGCCCTAAAACCCTAAACCCTAAACCCTCCCTACTACCCTAAATAAAACTCACTAAAAAACCTATACCTAAACTAAATAAACTTGAAAATAAAATAAATACAAAACCTAAATAAAGTAAAATTCAAAAAATATAAACCTAAACTATCATCTAAACCTAAAAATAAAATAAAAAATAAAATAAAATAAACTAATAAAATAAATAAACTTAAACTAGATAATATAAACCTATGAATAAAACCTAAAGAAAATAAAACTAAATGTAAATATAATTAAGCTAAAATAAAATAAAATAAAACAAAATAACTAAAACCTAAGCTTAAAATAAACCTAAAATAAATAAATAAAATCTAAACCTAAAATAAACATAAAATAAACCTAAACTAAACTAAAATAAATGAACTAAAATGAATTACTTAAAAACCTAAAATAAACTAAACCTAAACCTAAGCCTAAACTAAATAAAATAAAATAAACTAAAAAAACCTTAACCTAAACCTAAAAATAAAAAATAGAACTTAAACCTAACAAATAAAATAAAATTAAAACTAAACTAAAAAATAAACCTAAACCTAAACCTAAACCTAAAAATAACTACAATAAATAAACCTAAAATAAATAAACTAAACAAATAAAAATACAAATAAACCTAAATAGAAATTAAAGTAAAATAAATTAAAATAAATCAAAAAATAGACTAAATAAACATGAACCTTCTAGTTTACTTAATTTTAAAAAAAATAAAAAATAAAGTAAAACAAAATATAACCCTAATCGTGAACCCTAAACCCTAAAACTAGCCTTAAGCCCTAAACCCTAAACCCTAAACCCTATACCCTAAACCCTAAACCTACCCTAATCCTAAACCACCAACCCTAAACCCTCTAAAAAAACCCTAATCCTCACCTAAATCCTCAACCCAACCTTATGCTAAACCCTACTAAACCCTAAAAAACCTTCTCAAACCTAAACCTAAACCCTTAATCATAAACCCTAAATCTTTAAACATACCAAACCAAACCCTAACCCTGGCCTTAAATCCTTAAAAACTAAACCTAAACTAAACCCACACCTAAACTCCTAAATCCTCTCTTTAAAATTACCTCTAAATCTTGAAAATAAAACAAAAAGTAAACCTAAATGTAAATTCAAAAATAAAATCTTATCATCTAAACCTAAACCAAAAAAATAAAATAAAATAATAAATAAAATAAACTAAAATAAAATAAATAAAAACTTAAACTAAACTAAAAAATAATATAAACCTATGAATAAAAAACCTAAAGAAAATAAAAACTAAATGTAAAATAATAATCAGATTAAGCTAAAATAAAAACAAAATAGAAACTAAAAAAACCTAAACTTTTAAAATAAACCTAAAAATAAATAAATAAAACCTAAACCTAAAATAAACATAAAATAAACCTAAACTAAACTAAAATAAACTGAACTAAAATGAATTATACTTAAACCTAAACCTAAAATAAACTAAACCTAAACCTAAGCCTAAACTAAATAAAATAAAATAAACTAAAAAAACCTTAACCTAAACCTAAAAATAAAAAATAGAACTTAAACCTAACGAATAAAATAAAATCAAAACTAAACTAAAAAATAAACCTAAACCTAAACCTAAACCTAAAAAATAAACTACAATAAATAAACCTAAAATAAATAAACTAAACAAATAAAAATAAAAATAAACCTAAATAGAAATTAAAGTAAAATAAATTAAAATAAATCAAAAATAAACTAAATAAACATGAACCTACTAGTTTACTTAATTTTAAAAAAAATAAAAAATAAAGTAAAACAAAATATAACCCTAACCATGAACCCTAAACCCTAAAATTTAAGCCTAACCTAAATAAACCCTAAACCCTAAACCCTACCCAAAACCCTAAACCCTAAACACTAAACCTTAAACTCTAAACCATAAAATCATCCTAAATTCTAATCTGTAATCCCTAAACCCTAAACCCTAAAACCTACAACCCTAAACCTTAAACCCTAAACCCTAAACCCTAAATCATAAAAACCTAAAAACTTAAACCTAAACTAAATAAACCCTAAACCTAAATTAAATAAATCCTAAAATTAAAAAAATAAAAAATCCTAAACATAAATAAAATAACATAAAATAAATAAAATAAAAACCTAAATTAAAATAAAAAAATAAAATAAACCTAAAAATATAAACTTGGATAAAATCGAACCTAAACATAAAATAAAAATTAAAGAAACCTAAAATTAAATTAATTAAAAACTAAATAAAATACTAAACTTATAAAATAAAACTAAAAATAAAACCTAAAAATAGATAAAAAATAAAACCTAAACCCTAATCCAAAAAAAACCTAAACCTAAAATAAATAAAATAAAATAAACTTAAACCTAAACTAAAATAAATTAAACTAAAATAAATAAAACCTAAACCTAAACCTAAAATAAACTAAACCTAAACCTAAACCTAAACCCTAAGAATGGGCAAAACCTTCCGCAGAACATCCGTTGATCAGTGGTCTAAATTTCTGTAGGCAAGGTAAAGGCGATGGTTATCCTGGTGGTGGGGATCGAGGTCTGGATATGGAGGTGGTGGTCGGAGTAGTGGTTTTGGAGGTGGGAAGAGCGATGGAGGTTATAGCCATGGTGGTGGTGGTGGGAGTGATCAGGGATATGATGGTGGATCTGGCTACTAGAGAGGCCGGGGTGGTTCTGATGGAAACTGGAGAAATTGAAGAACGGTTGATCCGATCTGCCACTTATAGAACTATGTCTTTACATTAGAGATGATTCTAATTATCTGGATTTTTTATTTGCTCTATGCATGCTCATCTTTGATCTATGTCATTGCTCGTGTCATAAAGAACTTAGTGTGTTACTTGATTGATGAAATAAAAAAAAAAGAAATGTTGAATCTAAATTTATTCACTGTTAAAAAAACCAAAAACCCTAAACTAAAACTTGAACCATAAACCTAAAACCTAAATCCTAAACCCTAAACCCTAAACCCTAAACCCTAAAAATTTTAAACCCTAAACCCTAAACCCTAAACCTTAAATACTAAAACACTAAACACTAAACCCTAAATAAAAATAAAATAAAATAAACTAAAATAAATAAAAAATAAACTAAATAAAATAAATAAGCCTAAACCTACTAGTTTACATAAATTTTTTAAAAAATAAAAACCCTACACCCTAAGCATACCCTTAACGCTAAACCCTAAAAACCCTAAACCCTAATGCCTAAACACTAAAACCTAAACCCTCTATCATCTTTACACTAAATTTGTTCTTAATTATTTTAAAGATCTTTTAAATAAAAATTGACAACTTGAGCATTTATCTAATCCCTCTATCATCCCTTCTATTATGTCTACTAAGGATAAAGGGTGCTTGGTTGCTCCTCCTTCTGATGAGGAAATTTTTGATATTCTTAATGTTATGAATGTTGATTGTGATATAGGGGCGGATGGTTACACTACTTTATTCTTTTAAAAACCATGATTTATTATTAAAACTGATCTTGTTAATGATGTGAAGGATTTTCTTCAAGGGAATTCTATTCCTAAATATTTTACGAGCACATATATTATTCTTATTCTTAAGAAAGATAATCCTGAATTTTGGAATGACTTTAGACCTATTAGTCTTTGTACTTTTTTTAATAAATCAATTTCTAAAATTTTGACTAATAAGCTTAGTAAGTTTCTTCCTAAGATTATCTCTCCTAATCAAACTAGCTTTGTGAAAAGTAGAACTATTCCATATAATATCTTGCTTGCTCAAGAATTGATTCATGATTTGAATGTTAAAATTAAAGGTGGAAATATACTTTTTAAGCTTGACATCACCAAAGCTTATATAACATTTCTTGGGATTTTCTTAATAGCATTCCTACTTTATTTGGTTTTTCTAATCATTTTGTTTCTTTGGTTAACAATATAATTAAAAATGTTTGGTTTTCATTAGTTATCAATGGTAAAAACTTTGGTTACTTTAATTCCTCTCAAGGTATAAGACAAGGTGACCCTTTTTTTCCATCACTTTTTATTATTACGGTTGAATATTTGTCTCGTTGGCTTAATCTTTTTTTACAAGAATTCTAGTATGTATTTCAGGAAACTTGGTGGTTTGGCTATCTCTCAGTTAAGCTTTGTTGATGATTTCATAACTTTTTGTAATGGCTCATTACATTATGTTAAAAAGCTTAAGGATTTTTTAAATAAATTTGAAAAGGAAATTCACCTTTTGATTAGTTCTCAGAAAAGTTGTTTTATCACATCTACTTCTATTTATGTTCATAGAATTAATAAAATAAAGGATATCACTAGTTTTTCTCATCAAAATCTTCCAATTAAATATTTAGGCTCCCCTTTATATTATGGCCATAAGAGATCCCATCTCTTTGATGAGGTAATTCATAATATTCAAAATAATATTTCTACCCTTGAATTTCATTTTTTATCTTTTGGTGGTAGATTAATTGTTATTAAAAGTATTCTTTATTCTGTTCCTTTTTACTTGTTGCTTAATATTATTCCTACTTCTCATGTTCTTATCAGGATTGAAAACCTTTTAATAAGTTTATTTGGAGCTCTAGGAATTCAGCCAAAAGGCTTCATTGAACTTCTTAGTCGAATATGTGTGGTACTATTTATGACGATGGTATTGGTTGCATATCTTTGATGGATTCCACCAATGTTTTTTCTTAAAAACTTTGGTGGAATTTTCAAATAAAATGAAAGTCTTTGGGCTAAATTCTTAAAATTTAGATATTCCAATTTGCAATTATAAACATGGTGACTCAATTGTTTGGAAATGGCTCTATGATATTAAATGGAAAGTGAAACCTCTCATTTTTTGGGGTATTAATTGATCTATTTTCTTTTAAAGATAACTGGATTATTGAGTTAATAAAAATCTCTAATGATTTTCTTAAATGAAATTTAATAATATTATTCTAATTCTTATTTTATTCTTGATACTGGATTTTATTATTATTTTCTTTTACTTTGGAAAAATTTTTTCTACCCTTAAAAATATTGTTCTTTCTTATTGATATATTAGTGTGTTTTATTAATAATTCATTACCTCTAAAGTTTGGGGTTTGTATGAGGATATAATTTAAATTAAGTTGTTTTAATGGTAATTTAACTTTAATGCAACTTCTTGACTCTTATTTTCTTAATATTGTTAAAGGGCATATCAAAATTGTGGTGGCCATTACTTTGATTTGGTTTATTTGGCTTGACATAAATAATGCTAAGCATCATAATGTGCCTATGAATCATAAGAGGATTATTGGTAGGACTAAAGATATGATTTTTTCTTTACATAAGGTTGCTCTTCTTAGTGGTCTAATTTTAGAGGTTGCAAGTTTGTTGCCTCTAAATTGGGTATTAGTTTTCTTTATTGTGACTCATCTCTGAATTATAAAATTATTCATTGGATTAAGCCTCTTAATTGTTGTATTAAAATTAATACTGATGGCTCTATTGCAAAGAAAAAGTAGGGTCGTGGTGGTATTTTTTTATAAATAATCTTGGGAATATTATCTTGGCTTTTTACACTCCTCTCTCTACTAATTCTGTTATTTTTATTGAATTAATGACTATTTATAATGCTCTTAAGCTTTGTTTGGATGGAAATTTTCATATTATTTAGTTGGAATCTGATGCTGAGATGGTTTTGTTATGATCAATTCTAACCATAAGGGTAATGGTGATCTTTTTTATTTAATTAGAAAATTAAAGCTATTATCTCAAAACTTTCTTTTAAAATTAGTCATATTTTAAGAGTATGTAATGCTTGTGAAGATTTCTTAGCTAGTTCGAGGTGTAATCTCTCTGATTTTACTTCTTTTGCCAATCCAAATATCGTAAGAAATTAGGAGAGTTGTCTAATTTAGATAAATCTAATTTTCCTTATGTTAGATTTTTTTAGTTTTCTTATCTTTCTTTTTTGTTGGTGGTTTTCTAGGGGCTTCTGTTTAGGAGCTTTTGGTGGTTTTGGTTTGTTCGGTTATTGTTAGCTCCTGTTCTTTCTTGGGGGCTTTCTGTTCTTATTTTATTCCTATATTTTACAAGTTGGAATGTTGTTTTGGTTGTTAGGCTGTTGTCGATTGTTGCTCCTACTTTTATTGTGGTATCTCTTGTGGCTATATTTTTTTGAGTATTGGTTGGTTGGTTGGCTTTCTTTGGTCGCTTTATGGTTGGTCTCCTTGAGCTTCCTGGTTTTGGGTGCCTTCTCTAGATGTGATGTTTATTTTGCTTCTCTTCCTTCTATTTCCTTTTAGCTAGTTGGGCTAGTTTTGTTTTGGGTGTGGCTGCTACTTTCCTTTGTGGCTTTGGTGATTTTATTATTACTTATTTTGGTTGGTGGCTATTGGGGTCTTTCTTGTTTTCTTTAGTCAGTTTGAGCTTCTTTGGTTGCTTCTCTTCTTCTCCCCCTTTCTTCTAGTATTTCCTCTTTGGTTGGTGACTTTATTTCTTACTCCTACTACTTTTTGGTGGTTGGATGGTCATGCTGCTTGGAATTTTTTCATTGTTGGCTCAGTTTTTTCTGCTATTGCCCCATTTGGCTAGTGGCTCTATTGTTGTTCTTCCTTTTTTGGTGGCTGGTTCTATATTTTTGCTGGTTATTGGTCTGTGCTTAGGTGCCTTTGTGAGGTTTGTTGGCTATGATGGCCAGGATGTTTACTCTATTCTATTGGTTGGTAGCATTATTTATGACTGTAACCCTCCTTTCGGATTTTGGCTGCTCACAAAGTTTTGTTGCCACTTCTAATGTTTGTGACTGAGCCTGAGCCTTTTATTTGGCTTTTCTTTCCTTCCTCTTTATCTCTATTCATTTTCTCCTAATTATGCTTACCTCTACTTTACTTTTTTCTTGCAGGTTTCCTTCGTTTGCTCTTGGGTCTCTTAAGGTGGTATGCTGACCTGCTTAGGGATTCTGTGATGTTGCTATTCTTTTCTTAGTTTTCCTTTTTCTTTTCATTTTCTTTTGTATTAATTAGAGGATTTTTCTCTTTAGGTCTTTCTGTAGCTCATTGTGCAATAGTCTTTGAGATTTATGCCCTTTAAGGGTGTTGTATCTTTTTCTTTTGGTAACAAAAATTTCATTTTTTAACCAAAAAAAACCCTAAACCCTAAACCCTAAACCATGAAAACCCTAAAGTCAAATGCCTAACCACTAAACCATAGACCCTAAACCTTAAACCCTAACCTTAAACCCTAAACGCTAAAACCTTACACCTTAAACCCTAAACCCTAAACTAAAACCAAAACCTAAACTTAAAAATAAAATATAAAAAAATAAAAAAAATAAATCAAAACTTAAGAAACCTAAACTAAATTAAAATAAAATAAAATAAACCCAAGAATAAAAAACCTAAAGAAAATAAAACTAAATGTAAAATAAAAATAAAATAAATTTAAAATAAAATAAAATAAAACTAAATAAATACCTAAACCTAAAAGTAAAACCAAAATACCCTAAACTAAAAAAAAAACTAAACCAATAATAAAATAAACCTAAACCTAAACCAAAATAAACTAAAATAAAATAATAAAACCTACACCTAAACCTAAAAAAAAACTAACCTAAATCTAAACTAAATAAAATAAAATAAACTAAAATAAAGAACCTAAACTATAAAAATAAAATAAAAATACATAATACAAACCTAAACCTAAAAATAAAAAAAAAACCTAAACCTAAACCTAAAATAAAATAAAACTTAAACCTAAAAAATAAAATGAAAATAAAACTCAACTAAATAATAAACCTAAACCTTAAAAATAAACCTAAATCAAAATAAAAAAATAAACTAAACTAATATAATTAAAAAATAAACTAAATAAACCTTAATACACTAGTTTACTTAATTTTTTTTAAAAAAAAACCCTAAACCCTAAACCCTGAAAAACTATAAACCCCAAACCCTAAACCTTAAAACCTAAACCCTAAACCCTAAACCCTAAACCCTAAACCTTAACCCTATGCCATAAACCCTCAAAGAATAAACCCTAAAACCCTAAGCCCTAAGCCCTAAACCCTAAACCCTAAATCCTAAACACTAAACCATAACCCTAAACCATAAACCCGAACTCCAAACCCTAAACATAAACCAAAAGTAACTACATAAATTAAAAAATAAACCTAAACCCTAAAACCTAATAAACTGAAACCTAAACCTAAACTCTAAGAATGAGCAGAACCTGGCGATGGAGACTAAGGCAGAGGTGGAAATTATGGTAGTGGTGGTGGTGATCTAGAGGTGCTGATGGATATAGAGGTGGTGGTCGAAGTAGTGGTGGTTATGGAGATGGGAAGAGCGATAGAGGTTACAACCGTGGTGGTGGCGGAGGGAGAGATCTAGGATATGATGTGAATCCCGCTACTCGAGAGGTCGGGGTGGTTCTGATGGGAACTAGAGAAATTGAAGAACGACCATCCGATCTGCTACTTATGGAACTGTATCTTTACAGTAGACATGGTTCTAGTTATCTAGGGTTTTTTATTTGCTCTATGCATGCACATTTTTTATCAATGTTGTTGCTTATGTCTTTGAAAACTTGGTGTGTTACTTGGTTGATGAAATCAAAAAGAAGAAATCTTGAATCTGAATTTATTCTCTGTTAAAAAAAAAACAAAATCATTAAACCCTAAACTAAAACTTGAACCCTAAACCTAAAACCTAAACCCTTAACCCTAAAAATAAAAAATAAAAAATTAACAATAAATTAAAAAAATTAAAAATAAAAATAAATAAATAAAACCATAACCTTAAACCCTAAACCCTAAATCTAACATTAGACCATAAACCCTAAACTCTAAACCAACAATCCTAAACCCTAAACCCTAAATGCTAAAATAAAAAAAAAAACCCAAAAACCCAAAACCCAAAACCCTAAATATACTAAGCCCTAAGATGAAACACTAAACCCTAAACCACTAATACTAAACCCTAAACCTTAAACCCTAAAACCTAACCTACCCTCACTAACCTAAAAAATAAATTAAAAAAAAACCTAAACTAAAATAAATAAACTAAACTAAATAAAAATAAAAAATAAACCTAAATAAATAAAATAAAATAAAGTAAAATAAATAAAAAATAAACTAAGTAAACTAGACATAAACTTAAATTTGCTTGATTTAAAACCCTAAACTATATCCTAAACCATAAACTCTAAAGCTTAAACCCTAAACCCTAAAACTAACCCTAAATATATAACACTAAAAACCCTAACTAAACTAAACTAAACCCTAAAGCATAAAACCCTAAAACCCTAAATTCTAAATTCTAAAAAAACCCTAAACCCACAAACCCTAAACCTAAACCTAACCTAAACACCAAACCCTAAATCTAAATCTAAAGTAACTAAATAAATTAAAAAAATAAACCTAAACCTAAAAACCTAATAAACATAAACCTAAACCTAAACCCAAAGAATGGGCAGAACCTTGATAGCATGAACATCATATTCAACTAGGCTCTAGATCAGTAGTAAGGAGGAGGAAGCTTATCAGTGGTGGTGGATCTAGAGGTGGTGGTGGATATGGAGATGGTGGTAAGTAGTGGTGGTTATGGAGGTGGGAATAGCAATGAAGGTTACAATGATGGCGAGATGGAGAGATTGATGGTGGATCCTACAGAGGTGTCATTCGATGGGAACTAGAAACTAAGCATGGCGATCTACGCCAGGAACTATATCTTTATAATAGAGATGGTCTAGATATCTAGGTTTTAATTTTGTTTATAAACTTTATCTATGTAAAAGTCTTAGAAAACTTGGTGTGTTACTTGGTTGATGAAATCAAAAAGAAGAAATATTGAATCTGAATTTGTTCTCAATTAAAAAAATAAAAATCCTAAACCCTAAACTAAAACCTGAACAATAAACATAAAACCTAAACCCTAAATTCTAAACCCTAAAAATAAAAAATACAATAAAATAAATAAAAGAAACTTAGCCTTAAACCCTAAACCCTAAACCAAAAACTCTAAACCAACAACCCTAACCCCTAAACCATAAAACCATAAACCCTAAACCCTAAACCCTAAAACCTAAACCCTAAACCCTAAACCCTAATCTGTGAACCTTAAAAACCAAAAAATAAAATAAATAAAAAACCTAAACCTAAATAAATTAAGAAAATATAACAAAATAAAAACCTAAACTAAAACTTAAACCTAAACCTAAACCTAAACTTAAAAATGAAAAATAAAACCTATGATAAACTTAAAAAACTATACTACAATAAAATAAATAAAACCTAAGATAAAATAAAATAAAAAACTTAAATAAAATAAAATAAAGTAAAGAATAAACCTAAAATATAATAAAATAAAATTAAATAAAACCTAAACCTAAAAAATAATCCTAAAAATTAAAACCTAAAAAAAATAAATAAAAAATAATACTTAAACCCTAAACTAAAAAAAACATAAACCAAAAATAAAAATAAAATAAACCTAAACCTAAATTAAAATAAACTAAACTAATATAAATAAAACCTAAACCTAACCTAAAATAAACTAAACCTAAACCAAAACCAAAACCAAAAATAAAATAAAATAAACTAAAAATAAACTTAAACTTAAACTAAAAAATAAAACCTATAAATAATCTTAAAATAAATACCTAAAACCAAAACCTAAAAAAATAAAATAAAAACCTAAACCTAAATGTAAAAGTAAAAAATAAAGCATAAACCAAAAAAATATAATAAAAATAAAACTAAACTAAAAAATAAACTAAAACCCAAAACCTAAATTAAAAAAAAAAACTAAAATAAAAAACCAAAATGCAAATACAACAACAACAACAACAACAAGCCTTAATCCCACTAAAATACATGAATCCTTCGTCTCCATGTCCTATTGTGTCAAATTCTCATCTAATTCAAGTATACTAAGATCATTATTTATACATCTTAACCAAGTCTTTTTGGTCTAACCCTTAACATAAGGCAAATCTAATGCATCTACTCTCTAATCATGGACTGAGACGTATGTGGCCAAACCATCTAAACTCTCCCTAATCTTATCTACCAAAGCTCCAACTTTTTCCCTACATATATTTTAAGATGAGGATGCTTAGGTGGATGAGTGGCTTTACTCTTAGAGATAGAAATTAAACTTAAAATAAAAATCATAAAAAGCTACGAGTAAAAATTAAAATAAATTAACTAAACTAAATATAAATAAAAATCAACCTAAGTAAAAATAAATAATAAACTAAAATAAATAATAAATAAACTAAATAAACCTAAAGCTACGAGTTTGCCGAATTTGTAAAAAAAATTTTAAAAATACCCTAACCTTAAACCCTAAACCGTGAACCCTCAACCCTAAACCTACAACCCTAAACCCTAAATCTTAAAACCTAAACCT
This sequence comes from Cymbidium sinense, assembly GCA_021442155.1. NCBI lineage: Eukaryota > Viridiplantae > Streptophyta > Magnoliopsida > Asparagales > Orchidaceae > Cymbidium > Cymbidium sinense. The sequence goes on from JAKCPB010001277.1 coordinate 123,443, forward strand.
TAAGCCCAAAACCATAAATCATAAAACCATAAACCCTGAAATCCTAAAAATCTTAAAACCTAAACCTAAACTAAATAAAACCTAAAAAGAAAATATATAAATAACTTAACCTAAATAAAATAAAATAAAATAAAAACCTAAACCTGAACCTAAACCTAAACATAAAAATAAAATAAAATAAAATAAATAAAAACCTAAACTAAACTAAAAATTAAAATAAACCTAACAATAAAATACCTAAATAAAATAAGAACAAAACATAAACTAAAAATAAAATAAAATAAAAACTAAATAAAACCTAAAAAATAAACCTAAAAGTAAAACCAAAATAAATAAAAATAAAACTTAAACCCTAAAACTAAAACTAAACCTAAAAAAAAATAAACCTAAACTAAGGAAAAATAAATAAACTAAAATAAATGAGCCAAACCTAAAACTAAACTAGGCCCCCACCCTAAACCCTAACCCACCCAAACCCTCTAAACCCTACTAACCTGGGCCCTAGGCCCTAAACCCTAACCCTAAACCCTAAACCTGAGCCACTCCACAGGCCTAACCTTATAACCTACTCCTAAAACTCTGGGCTATAAATATAAAAATAAAAATAAAAATGTAGCCTAAATAAAAAAAATAGAATAAAATAAAAACCTAAACAAAAACCTAAACTTAATCATTACCCTAAAAATAAAATAAAATAAAAACTAAACTAAAATAAAATAAGTAAAATCTTAAACTAAACTTAAAAATAAAATAAACCTAAAAACAAAAAACCTAAATAAAATAAATCTAAACTAAATAAAAATAAAATAAACCTAAATTAAATTAAATAAAACTAATAAAATCTAAACCTTAAAATAAACTTAAAATAAATAAAAATAAAACCTAAACCCTAAACTAAACATAAACCTAAAATAAAATAAAATAAATAAACCTAAACCTTTAAAATAAACTAAACTAAAATAAATAAAACCTAAACCTAAACCTAAAATAAACTAAACCTAAACCACTAAATAAAATAAAATTAACTAACCTAAACTAAAATTAAAAAATAAAACCTAAAAACAAACCCAAAATAAAAACATAAGACATTAACCAAAAAAAATAAAATAAAAACCTAAACCTAAACCTAAAAATAAAAAATAAAACCTAAAATTAAAAAAAAAATTAAACTAAAATTAAACATAAACCTAAAACTAAACTTAAAATAAACTAAAATAAATAAACTAAACTAAATTAAAACATAAACCTAAAGAAAATAAAAAATAAAATAAATTAAGATAAATAAGTAAACTAAATAAACCTAACTATTTTTTTTAAAATCTCCCACTAATACCCTAAACTAAATCCTAAACCCTACCACCCTACCCTAAATACCTCCTAAATCCTACCATGATCCTAACTCCTACTGACTCCTCCCTAAATCCCTACCCTGACCACTTAAACCCCACTACCAACCATACCACACCTAAACCCCAAACCTCCACCTCACCCTAAAACCATAAACCTAAACCCACCACCCAACTCCACTAACCTTCCTAAACCCTAAACCTAAACCACTCCTACCAAACTCTAACCCTAAAACCTAAACCCTAAAGCATCCCTAAAATCCTCTCTAAATCTTAAACCCTAAACCTACACTAAACCCCAAACCTTAACTCTAAAGTAATTAAATAAATTAAAATAAAGCACAAACCTAATAAACCTAAACCCTGTTAGGTGACCTTGGCTCACTATCAACCAAGCTCTGATCGGCGGTGGAGGCAGAGGCGAGAATTACCATAGTGGTGGTGCGAGATCCTGAGGTACTAATAGATTTGGAGGTGGTGGTCGGAGCAGTGGTGGTTATGGAGGCAGGAGGAGCGGCGGAGGTAACAGCCATGGTGGTGGTAGAGGGAGAGATCGGGGATATGATGGTGGATCCCGCTACATGAGAGGCTGGGGTGGTTCTGATGGGAACTGGAGAACTGAAGAACGGTTGATTCGATCTACTACTTATGGAACTATGTCTTTACAGTGGAGTTAGTTCTAATTATCTAGGGTTTTTAATTTGATCTATACATACTCATTTTTTATCTATGTCATCGCTTGTGTATTAGAAAACTTGGTGTGTTACTTGGTTGATGAAATTGAATAGAAGAAATGTTGAATCTGAATTTGTTCTCTATTAAAGAAAACCATAAACCCAAAACCCTAAACTAAAACTCAAACACTAAGCCTAAAACCTAAACCGTAAACCCTATACCTAAAACCCTAACCACTAAAATCATAAACCCTCAAATAACCCTAATCTTTAAACCCTAAAGCTAAAAAGCTAAACAAAATAAAATCTAAAAATAAAAAAATAAAAACCAAATCCAAAATAACATAAACTATCTAAACTAAACATAAACCTAATCCTAAAAAATTAAATAAATAAAAAATCAAACTAAAATAAAATAAATAAACTAAAAAAATAAAAACTTAAATAAAATAAATTAAACCTAAAGTAAAAATAAAATAATAATTAAATAAAACTTAAACCTAGAAACCAAAAATAAAAAAATAAACTTACCCTAAATTAAAAAAAACAAAACAAAATAAAAAATAAACCTAAACCTAAACTAAAATAAACTAAACTAAAATAAATAAACCTAAACCTAAACCTAAAATATACTAACATAAACATAAACCTAAACTAAAATTAAACTTAAAATAAATCTAAAATAAAAACCAAACCTAAACATATAAAATAAAACCTAAACCTAAACCTAAAATAAAAAATTAAACCATAACCAAATAAAATAAAATAAAACTAAACTAAAATAAACTAAACCTAAACCTAAAATAAAAAATAAAACTAAACTAAAATAAATAAATCTAAAATAAAATAAACTAAAGAATAAAATAAAAAATAAAATAAAAATAAATTAAATAAACTAAATAAACTAAATAAACTACTGGGGTTTGTTTTTAAAATAAATAAACAAAATAAGAAAATAAAAACCAAACCCTAAACCTTCCACCAATCTTAAACCACCTAAACCCTACCCACTAAACCTAAACCTACTCTAAACCTAATCCTAAACCTAAAAGCTAAACCCTAAACCACTAAACCCTAAACCTAAACCACAACCACACCCACCCCTAAACCACTCCCTTAAACCCTAAAACCTAAAACCTAAACTACTAAATAAAGTGTAAATAAAATAAATAAAAAACCTAAACCTAAATAAATAAAATAAAATAAAACTAAACCTAAAAAATAAAATAAAATAAAATAAAACTAAAACTTAAACCTAAAATAAACAAAATAAAATAAACCAAAACCTAAACTAATATAAACTAAATAAAATAAATAAAACCTAAAAACTAATAAAATAAATTAAACATAAACCTAAACTAAATAAAATAAAATAAACTAAAATAAACTTAAACTATGAAATAAAACCTAAAAAAATAAACCTAAAACCTAAACCTAAAATAAAGTAAAACCTAACCTAAACCTAAAATAAAATAAAATTTAAAACCTAAAAAAAATAAAATAAAATAAAACTAAATTAAAAAAAAAGCATAAACCTAAACATAAACCAAAATAATAAACTAAAATAAAACCTAAACTAAAAAATAAACATAAAATAAATAAACTAAATTAAATAAAACTAAAATAAAATAAACAAAGTTAACCTAAACTGGGTTCACTTGATTTTAAAAAACCTCCCAAACTCTAAAACCCTAAACCCTCTACTACCTCCTTACCCTGAGCCTAACCTAAACCACCCTAAAATCTCACCTCTACACCTTAAACCTAAACCCTAAATTAAAACCATTAACCCTAAAGCCTCCCTAAACCCTATTAACCCTACCCTACCTCAAACCATAAACCCTAAAGCCTACACTAAACCTAAACCCTAAACCCTCCACTAACCTAAACCCTAAACCCTAAACCCTTAACCCAAAATGTAAACCCTAAACCTGAACAAAAATATATATAATGAAAACTTAAACATAAATAAAATAAAAGAATAAAATAAAAATCTAAACAAAAATCTAAACTAAAACCTAAACCTAAACCTAAATATAAAATAACATTAAATTAAAAATAAAGTAAAATAGAATAAATAAAAACTTAAAGTAAACTAAAAAAATAAAATAAACCTAGAAATAAAAAGCCTAAATAATATAAAAACTAAATGCAAAATAAGTGTAAAATAAACCTAAAATAAAATAAAATAAAAACCTAAACCTAAAAAATAAAAAAAGATTAAACTTACAAATAAATTAAAAATAAATCCTAAACCCTAAACTAAAAATAAACCTAAACTTAAACCTAAAATAAAAATAAAATAAACAAAAAATAATAAACCTAAACTAAAATAAACTAAAGTAAAATAAATAAAACCTAAAACTAAACCAAAACATAAATTAAATAAAATAAAATAAACTAAAAATAAACCTAAACCTAAACCAAAAAATAAAATCTAAAAATAAACCTAAAATAAAAACCTAAAACCTAAACCTAAAAAAATAAAATAAAAACCTAAACCTAATTTAAAAATTTAAAATAAAACATAAACCTAAAATAAAATAAAAACTCAACTAAAAAACCTAAACCTAAAATATACTAAAATAAAACCTAAACTAAAATAAATAAACCTAAAATAAATAAATAAATCTAAATAAATAAAAAATAAACTTAAGAAAAAAAAATTAAATCAAATCAAATAAATAAAAAATAACTAAATAAACTAAACCTATCAATTTTCTTAATTTTAAAAAAAATCCTAAACCCTAAATCCTAAACTCCCTTAACCCTAAACCTACCTATAACCCTAAACCCTAAAACCTATAACCATAATCCTAAGCCCTAAACCCAAACCTAAACTCAAACCTCTAAACCCTAAACCATAAACTCTAAATTGATAAACCCTAATCCTTGAATAAGAGATGTTAAGACATTTAAAGAATGACCTAATCTTAACATAGTTATGGTAGCTAAAGAAACTCTCTTCAAGTGACTTTTCTATGACCATTAGAGATTTGCATACCTTAAACCCTAACCCTAAATCATATTATAAAACTATATATTATATTATAATTAGGATCATATATTTGAGCATGTACTTATGTGTTTTTGGATGTTATAAGATTTTTTGAAATATTTTAGTATATTATTGTATTATGCCCTATAGTCTATATTAATATAAATCATAAAAATATTAATTTAATAAATCAAATGATGAAATTTTTTAAATTTGAAGTGGGAATTAGGTTGTAGTACCCAAGGTGTGCTATACTTGTAAAAAGTAAGATTTAATGTTTAAAATAAATATTGTATGTTGTAACATAGTATAGCATCTTATATTATAATATATTGTTTTACGCATTTTAAATTCTTTTTTTATTTTACAATCATTCAGCCAAGCCTACACTAGCATTATTTATAAAAATGTTGATTTAGACTTTAAAATGGTGGAATTTGGCCAAATTCATAATAGGTAGAGCATGTCATCATAATATATTATTTCAATTAAAAATATGTAAGTGATACGACTAAAATATATAGTTTTTTATTGTTTAGACTATTTTATGATTTTTTTATCTTAACCAATCTCTTGTGATGTGATATGCAATATAATATAATATAATATGTTATAGTGTATTATAATATAGGATTCCATAACATAGTGTAGCATCATGCATTATACCATACTATTATGTATTACTACTTATTGTTTAGCATATTTTAGTTTGTTATAGTATGATGTAGTAGAGTTTGTACTAATATAATTCATAAAAATACTAAATTATAGGCTTAGGTGATGGGACTTGGCTAGATTTAAGGTAAGCTTTAGGGAACATCATTGGGGGTGTGCTATGGTGTGCCATTTAATCAAAAGAATGGAATTTTGCATCCAAAATAAATGTTCATTTTTCAACCAAATTTTATAATTTTTTTTGCTTAAAGAGATTCATTTTAAGTGTAATGTAAGATAATATAGTATATGAAGGCATATTAAAATATAATGTACATAACAATATAACTTCACATATATATGAATGTGGTGGTGTTACTAAATGTTATTGTACATTTTAGTATGTTTTACTTTTGTTATAATACATTGGGTCAAAACTCACAAAAATGTTAATTTGAAGGTTGAGATGGAAGAATTTGGCCAAATTCACACACACACCAAGAAGCAACACCAAAATTATGCTATTTTGTACCATTTCTAATAGAAAAATAACAATTTTACATCTAAAATGAACATTATTCATATTTTGAGAAAATTTTGTTATTTGTTCCATTTAAGAGCTTCTAATGAGGTGTAATGTTAGACAATATATTATATTATAGCAAATTATAATATAACATCATATATTCTAATATAATATAGTGTGCTAATTCACACTATAATATGTTTTGCATGATATTGTATAGTTAGTTTGAGCTTGCATCATTATAAATTTTAAAATGTTGATTACAATGTTAAGATGATGTAATTGAATGAATGCATTGTTAGGGTTTTGGTTGAAGTATTAAAAGTGTGCATAAAATAAATAAGATTTGATGATAATTCTATGTCAAGGACATGGAGGGAGATCCTCAAGGGGATCACACATGCATTGGACATGACATGTGAGGGTCTATGTCGAGGACATAGAAAAAAAAAATCTATTGGGGATAAGGTTTGAATTTAATTTGATTATATGACTTGTGGAAAGAAGATCCGTTGGGGATAAAAATCTATAATACACCAGGGACTAAGATCAAATCGACTTTAATTTATTTTATTTTAATTAATGTGGAGGCATATTTGCTAGATATATGGGCTCGAGTCGGCTGGGGATCAAGCATATGAACCTTCCACTAGGGAAGCTAGTTCGGGTTATTCACTAGCGATTAGGATTTGTGTTTGATTTCATAAATTTATTTGGGCATGTATCCGCTAGGAATAAGAGTTTGGTTGGATTTTTTTGATTTTGACTCTACTGGGGGAGTTGGTTTAATTTGGCTCTAGTTGGGAGGTTGGTTTTGAATTTGATTTATTTGCTTGACTTGTTTATATATGATTTAGGGCTCCATTGGGAAGAAGGGTGTGATTTAACCCCATTGGGGAAAATTTGATTGGATATAATTTAATCTGAGTTAATGTATGGACCCTATTATTGTGCAATGGGAGAAAGGGCTATATAATCCTTAGGTTTACTAAATTTATACCTTGGGTGCTAGCATAATAGACTTACATCTTTTAGTGTGAGGAACAACCGTTGGGGTGACCTGTTGGATGCACAACAAATTGAATATGACCTAGGGCAACTATTAAGTGAATGTCCCTAGGGACTTATGTCAACTCAAAAGTAGTCAGGATTAATTTTATCTTAATGTCATGTGGTTTGACATGTTTTGTTTGGTTTCGTTTGATTTCAAATTGAGAGCATATCTACTGGGAATGTGAGCTTAATCAAATTCGATAGATTTAATTTATGGACCACATCAGTGTGTGGTGGACCCACTAAGAAGGGCTATATCTTGTCTATCTCATTTACAAATCCAAAGAGATAGTCAACTGGCTGTGGGGTAGAGCTAGCCAACCTAAGGGGTTGCCTTTCAGTGTGCAATGCCTATGCTAGGAAGAAGGTGTAGCAAACTTACATCTTCTAAAGCAGAGAACAACCACTTTGGTGACCTGTTGGCAGCACAACAAATTAAACCCAACTTAGGGGCGACTACTGAGTGAATGCTGCTAGGGACTTATGTCAACTAAAGAGTAGTTAGGCGATTCCTATAGGGAGTTTTGCTGACACTACCCTAAAGATATGATGTCTGCTTGGGAAAAGGTACCACTATAGGTGTCCTCCAAATCCACAAGTGAATATATATATTTTGTTTATATGTTTGTGTGGACCCTGTTGGTGTGGACCACACTGAGAAGGGGCTAAGTCAGCCTTGACCTATCTCAAATTTATTGGACTAAGGGAGAATTTGCACATCCACAAAATGGATTCTCCAACCATGATGGTGGTTACTAGGAAAGGGGAACTATCTAATTCGATAGTAACCTGAGTAGTGTCTAATTGGGGTCACAAAGGACGTTATCCAAATATAGTTCCCACAGGGGAGGTGCTTCTAGGGGCATTATTCTAAGCCATGGAAAAGAAAGCTAATAGGTGTACAGTGACCAACTCAAGGAGAAAGTGTACCAGACTTACATTTACTATAAGTGGTCTATCCAAAGGTGTGAAAACTAACCAACCTAAGGTGTATCTTTCAGCATGAGTCATGTATCTGTCAGCATAGTGAGAACCGACCAAACTAAGGTGCCCATCGGTGTGCAATAATCAATCTGAAAAGAAAGCATGAAGGCTTCCAACTTTCCACATGGAAATGATCATCGGGATAGTCTGTCATCAGTGGGACATATGTTATCTAACTTAGAGCGACTACTAAGTGGGGAGCCCCGAAGAAGGACTAGACCCAGACTTGAAGCATTCAAGAGGGAAGGAGCTACTAGTGGACTTATCCTAAACCTCAAATATACTCAGCCCAGTTAGTGTACGAAGGCTAATCCAAGAAGAAAGTGTAGCAGACTTACATCCTCTTAAACAAAGCCAACATGAGATAGCTTGTCGGCCATGCAGTAATGCCTACCAAATGTGGTGAAATTTTATGACTGAATTTTCTAAAAGAATAAAGAAGTATACTTCCATCTTCACTCTATATGGGATAAAATGAAGATAAAAATATACTTTCTTCTTTTTATACATTTTTGACACCATGTAGATCCATAGATATTCTTATTGAGGGTGATCGAGTACGACATTGAGGAGAGGTGTACTATCTCAAAAGATAGAAGTCACCACCCTACAATGGACCTAATCACTTCAACAAGGACTCCTAAGAATAATGGGTCTACATGTGTACCAAAGATTCTTCCCCTACTTTATATGGAAAAGTAAAGTAAGGTTTATTTTAAATCAAGTTTATTAAGTTCCCTATAGGGGTAAGCCCCCATAGTTAATTACATCCTAAGGAATGAGATCCCTTAGGAATACTCTCAATTAAGGTAAATGATCATTGTCTCCAAAGATTTTAGTAGGAAGGACTATCAATTGATTAGTTTATTTTAGAAGATCAATTGAGATTGATCAAAGAGAGAGATTCATTATCAAAGCCAAAGAAAGATAAGTAAGAGATGCTCATAATGCTAAAAAGCCTAGCGAGCATTTCAAACTATCCTATAGTTGGGCTTTACATTTTTGAAATTTATTTAATTTGTTTGAGTTGAATTTTTCATTAGAAATTTAGGGCTTATGATTCCATAACATAAGATTATGGAAATGCCTAAGAAGTGAGGATTTATGCTTATGGCCCATAGAAGGGAGAAGCAACCGTAGAAACTAAATCTAGGGAGCTTTGGCGAGGGCCAAAAGCATGACCTAAATCAAAGGTGAGAATGGGTATTTGGTTTACCTCCATAAGAGAGGATAAACCACCTTGACTTGGCCCGGACACACCTATGTAGATGGCCACCAACTAACTCCACTCCTAAGAGACTAGATCATGTAAGGGCATGAAAAATGACCTAGATCTAATACAAAATATATTACATATTATTTCATTTTTGGACAATCATTTGATTCATGCTTATAGGATTCATATGCCTAATGCATGAGAAATAAGATTATTGGCCAAAATCAATGGGAAAGGAGGAGGTGTGTTTCTACCATGGCTCTTAATGGTAGAGAAAAGTTTCTCTAGCAAAGGTGGAAGCCCTCCAATCAAGAGTGAAATAATATGCTTTTATGCATGATGTAATAAAAGAAACACTTATCTAGCTAATGAGTCATTAATTCTTTTATGTTGATTTTAACTTAGGCTTTAAGTGTGGTTATGAGTTATTTATTTTTACTTTTGAGTTGATTAATTTGGTAAAGGATTTATTTTTTTCTTAAAAACCTAATTATCATCCAGGCCATACATCAAGTAAGGAAGAAACTAGGAAAATGATGTCATCTTAATGCAAAAGCTAAACAAATCATAAATCAAATTATAAAGCTAACACAAAAGAATAAGAGGCCATTTATGGTCGGGCACCACCACACAAACCTGAAAACAAATTGGGTAGCTGAGCTATACCCTTATACAAACCGGATTACCAATGAATTAATTTACAATCAAGTAAGGAAATTCATGTAATGGGGGTTTTCATTTCTTCTTTCTTCTTTTCTCTTTCTTCTTTTTTTATTTCTTCTTTTAGTTCCTTCTTTTGATTGGTTGGAAGGTGTTTTGCTCCAAAGGCTTCACATGGTACATAAGATGTAATCTTATGACCAATGCTCATCCTAATCCCCATAACAAATCATTCCAAAATCCTAATTGCAAAAATACAATTAAATCTAACTAACACCAAAATAGAGATTAGCTAAACAAACCATAGATCGCAAGAATGTATATTGGACTTAGCACCCCACATATGGGTAACTAAGTCCACCTAGCCCATTGAATTATGCTTAGGGGTATGAGGACCTGCACAGCAAAAGTAGTTATATTTTTATTGCAATGCCCTTTAAGCACAATCCTTTACTAAAAATAATGATTAGATTAAATCATCCTACCATTGATTTTATACACTTCACCCAAAAATCTAGACTAAAATAAAATATCACAAAATAAAAACAAACATCAAGCCATGCACTTCCCTAACCTAAAGCTAGAATTGGTGACTTAGCCTAATGTGTGTGCTTTAAAAGGTTTGTGTGGTATGCTTAGCTATGGTTTTAAGGTTTGGATTTTCTAAGTGTGATGATGTTCAACTTAGATGGGTGGTTTCATTTAAGTGCTTAGTTGATTTGGGTTGATTTTATTTGATGCTTTGTTTTGGTTTGAGTGAATCCTATAATTAATTACTAAGCTTTAAAGAGAGGGAAAAGAGAAGAGAACTTCTCTTTCCTTCCCTTCCTTAAGTAATTTCCAAAGTAGATTCATGTTTAGTTTTATTTAGTGAATGTTTAATTATATATTTTAATTAATCCTAAGTTTAGATCAATTCTAAAAAAACCTATTCAAAAAGAAAGACATTTTAAGATTAAGTAAAGTGAACTAAATTCATAAAACATACATCACTTCATTTCTTTCCCAACATGTATCACATGCATATGGATGGATCTTAAGCATATCTATACATACAAATGAGAATTATTTAGCACACTTAATGATGAATGCTAAATGAGTTACTTAAAAAAGATTGAAGGCAATATGAAGCATGGCTTTCAATAAGTAGAAAAGAGATTTTCTTATCCATTTTTCACATGCACACATATATGTATAAAAGGCATAAGTGAGTATGATGCCATTGTTAACCAGGGGTGTAAGGTACACGGCCTACTTAGGGCTACTTAAAGCCTCACAATCTTAGGGTTGTCAACACTAATATACCACTTTCCTTAAATACAAGTATATGTATAAAAGAAATGAAGGGAAAAGAATGATGCAAAAAGTTTGTGTTGGTTGATTTATTTTTGTTTATGCAATTTATATGTGCAAGTGTAGCTGCCCTTCTTAAGTAATAATATAGGAATGAATAGGACGGGAATTAGGCAAGTGTTATAATCTTTTGAAATGAACTATACACTTTGCCAAATCCATTTCAAAATAATACTAAAAGAAACGAGAAGAAAGACTACACTATGCATGTCTTCATACATATATCAACATGCAAGCTCATAACTAATCACAAGTAGCACACTTTCAGTTTTGGATATTTGATTTATAGATTTTGAAAATAGTTTTTAATTTAATAGTGATAATATCCATTCATATTTTACTTTAACCAAACATGCAATTTGACATAAAGAAAATATTTCAATTTTGAATTTGATTTTTGAAAAGCATGAATGTATGAAATTCATATGACATACACATTTAGTATGTTAGGAAAGAAATAAAGTGATGAAAGCATGTAAATACATGCACCCTAATTAATTCTTAAAGACAATCTTATGAAATAAGAAAGCTTAAAGTAAATCAAATTATTTTTAAAGAAGGTTTGATTTTATTTTGAGTTTAATTTAATTTGATAAATATGAGGTGAGTTTGCTGTTCCTAACCCATTCCCACATATGTTGGTTGTTTTAGTTTAATTTTTAGGTGATTAGATGTTTTTTATGTGTTACTTAGGTTAAGGTATGAATTAAGCATGTTAATTACCTCTTACCTATACCACCTTAGCATAGCTAATCAAATAATTATGAGCTAATGAAATGACATAAAACCACACAAGGAATTTAAATTAGCAATGCACTTAGTAATAAAAGGGCCTAATGCATTTGGCTCATGATTAATAATTAATTAAACTAAGGGGTTTAACTTAAGTAATTTCATAACCCCCTCACACATATGAGTTGGATTTTAATTTCCTTAATTGTACTTAGACTATTGAACACCTAAGCATCTACCCAAGATAGATTGATTTAGTTCTAGAAAGTTTTAGAATTTTATGAAATTAATTAATGGGGTAATTAGTGAATTAACCCTTAACTAAGGTTGGATTAAGAAAGAAAAGAGGATTTAGGGAATATCTTAAGAAAAGAATCCCAAAATTGTTCCCTAAACCTCACATTCACTTAATCAAAACTTAATTGACTCAATTAGAGGGTTAAACCACTAATTATGCCCTTAATTAAGCCTAATTACATTAAGGGAGTGATTAAGGAATGAATTAGAAATTTCCCTAATTAATCCACTAATAAATCCCAAGAAATTTAGGGGAGGTAGGAGTCATCTCACTAATTAAGCACAAGAACTTTGGAATAAATTAGTGGAGTAATTAGAGGGTAATTAGCAAAATAACATTCTCATTAAAACCAAAATTCAAAAAAAAATACTATTCAAAATTCATTAAAATCATTTTTAGAATATTTTATATTCAATTATCTATCCAATGCAATTCATTTCATATTTTTTTTATTTTTCTAATCTTAAATATGAATTTTAGAAGTTTCCATAATTAATTAGAATATTTAGATAGCTTAATTAAGTATTTAATTCCATCGGCGCCACGTGAGCCATTGACGCAGCATGTGATTTCCACATGGCATGATGGGATTGGGTCTTTAACTTGTCACATCATAGTATCATGTAAGCGGCGGCGCATTTTGTTAGGCCATTTTGGATGTTCTTGCATTCAATTTGGCCTAAGGAGTGGAATGGTGAACTTCCCATGTGCTTAATTCAAGTGGTAGGAGAATCCCATGTGCTCCATTTCAAGGCATGTGTGATTTTGGGTTTGGGTTGGTTTGGCTTAAACCAAATGGGTCATGTGCACTAGTCCATTAGTGATCATTTGGTCCACTAAGAGGATGCCATGTATCCATGAGAAGGAATTGACCAAATTCCAAGTGGTTTTGATTTTGGGTTACCCAGCTAAAATGGTCATTTGACCTTGATTTTAATTTGGGCATGTTTGGTATGATGAGAAAATAGTTTTGGCAAAGTTTCATTTAATTTGGGTTGGTTTGATGTGATTTGGCTCATGTTGGCCCATTTGAGTCAAAATGGGTCAACTTGGAGTTAAGTTGATTGATTGATCAAATTGGGCCAAACCAAGGGCTGGTTCAAGTTCATATGATCATTTAAAACGTTTTGGTGGCTTTGGTTTGATTTAATTTGGTTTAGGTTTGAATTTGGTTCAATTGAGTTCATTTAGGTCAGATGGGTCAAGTTGACCATTTGACCCATTTGATTATTTGGGTTGGGGGTTGGTTTAGGTTTAGTTGGTCAATGGATTGGTATCTTTTTTAAATTTTGGTTAAGTTTGAATTTGACTCAATATGACCCTTTAGTTCAGTTGGTTCAAGGTTAGTGGGCTAGGTTAGTCTAGTTGGCCAATTGAGGCTTTGGTCAGTTAAACAATCATTTTGGGATGAACTTGACCCATTGCTTTCAATCAATTTGACTTAGATCAAGTTTTAACATTTTTTGACTTTTTAGGTCAAGTTGGATGGACTTGGGTCAAGTGGCCAATGGGGCCAGGTTAGGCTCAAAAGTTGACTTGGATAAGTTCAAACATCGATCATGAATGAACTTAGATCATTGGTTTCAATCAATTTGGCCTATGGTGGATTTTGGCTATATTGGGTTTGCATTAGTCACCCTTAGGTTTAGTTTGACCTAATTTAAGTGATTGATCATCTCATGATAATTGTTGATCATGATGAGAGGCTTAGGTGGGCTTAGTTGAATCAATTTGGTTAGGATTGAATTTGGCTCATAAGGGTACTTTAGGTCAATTTGGGTGAGCTAACTGGGTCAAATGACTTGGTCAAAGCTTGATTTGAGTTTGATTGAACTCACATATGGACTTATGATTGAAATATAAATCCATTTGCAAGTGGTTTGAAGTCAAATGGGTTTTAACTCATTTGACAATTTCAAGTTCAAAGGGTGACATGAGTTTGATTTTGGCTTGCTTTTTTTTGAATTGAGATTTGCTTAAGTAATTGAAGTTTGTATTTATATTTGGATTCAATATTGAAGGATTGATTGAATCATGAAGAAAAATCAAGAGTTTGGCTTGATTTGAAGTTGATTTTATAAAATTTAAAGAATTTGACTGAAAGGCTTAGGTTGGTTTTTTTATTGAATTTGAGTTTGAATTTTGGAGTTAGTTTTGTTTGTTTGAATTTATATTTCATTTATATATGTGAATACAAATGAGAATATAAATGGGTTATGAGAAAATTTCATGAGTTTGAAGTGATTTGAACATGATCTAGGCTAAGTCCTTAAGAGAAAATCAAGGTGACTTAAGAAATATTTGTGAATTTGGATTTGACTTTTTGGGTTTTAGTTTGATTTATTTGAATTTATATTTCATTTATATATGTGAATATAAATGAGAACATAAATGGGTTATAGGAAAATTTCATGAGTTTGAATTGATTTCAAGATGATTTAGGCTAAATCCTTAAAGGACTTAGGAAAGATTTTGAACTTGGAATTGAATTTTGGATTTCAATCATAAGTTTGAATCATGGGTTTCAATCATATGGCATTGATTTGATATTGGAGAAAATCAATTAAGCTGGAATTGATTTAGGTTTGATGTTGATTTGATTTGGAGTTTGACTTGAAGAAATGAAGTGAGGAATGTGGTTCAAGCTGTAGGATAGGCAAATTTTTCTAACACCCCTAAGGCATGACCTATTCCTATGGTTAACTCTTCTAAGTCGCTAGGGTTAGGTTGAGTATCCACCTAATCACTAGATTTGTCTTAAGACTAAGGAACCCTTAAAATCTAAGAGAAGTCCTATGTATAAGATGGAGGGGTTGAGAGCTCATCCTAAAAATGAGGTCAACAAAGGGCACCCAATAAGTGTGGGGTGACTGACAAAGAACATCGCACGTATTGGTGTTGACCAAAATTATCAACAACATTGAATGATCTCAGGAACTAACAGAAATGGTCTACTCCTAACCTGGGTGTAGAAGGAATCCAGAACTTAGTGCAATGTGGCCCTACTTATGTCAATGACATAAGAGAGGGAAAGAGGAATCCACTAGGGATAGAGTATGTGAACCTTCCACTACGGAAGCAGGTTCAAGTCATCCACAAAGGGATGAGAGGTTTGATTTGATTTGAGTCTCATTGGGGAGAATCAATTTGATTAATTGAGTTCTATTGGGGAAGAGGGTTGAATTTGTTTCACTTTGTAATTAGTTTAATTGTGTTTGTCTTCTTCTTTTTTGACTCCATCGAGGATAGACAAGTGAACTCTCCACTAGGGAAGTGAGTTCAAGTCATCCAACAAATGAAGAAAGGTTGTGAAATCCACTGAGGGATTATAATTCTAGATCTGCTGGAGAGCTAGAAAGATTTGCATCTCACTAAGGAGAAGCACAAGATTTTGATTTGGATTGCTTGATTGTTTTCATTTTATTTTATTTATTTCAGATTTTTAAATTTGGATTTTTGAGATGGACCATATTAGTTTGCAATGGATCATACTGAGTAGGAGCCACGGAGGCCTAGACCTGACTTAGGTTTACAAATCTAAAGGGGTAGTCTACTAAACACATAGTAAGACTAGCTAACCAAAGGGATGTCTTATGGTGTGCAATAGTTATACTAGAAGAAAGCATAGTAGACTTATAACCTCCCAAGTAGGGACTAGTTGTTGGGGTAATCTACTGGCAAGGCAACTAATTGAACCCAATCTAGGGCTGACTATTGAGTGAATGCTACTGGGGGACATAGTTCAACTCAATGATAGTGAAGATTAGTTTTATTTTTAGTTTGTTTTGATGGATTCCATTAGTTTTCAATGGATCATACTGAGAAGGAGTTTATATTAGCCTAGATCTATCTCAAATTTACTAAACCAAAGGGAGTAGCTTCCCGGTCGATGGGAGAACTATCCGACCAAAGGAGTGCTTTTTTGTTTGCAATGATCAATTTAAGGGAAGAAAGCTCGGGGACTCACATCTTCCACTACAAGAGACCACTGGGGTGATCGGTTGCTTTGGGCAACAAATCAAACCCGACCTAGGGCTAGCCATCAATTTGTGACAGTCATGCTATAAAGAATGCATCATAGTCTTACATCTTCCAAAGCAGAATGACTATCAGGGTAACCTGCTTGTGATAAAATAGATTGAAAGCGACTAAGGGTACTGAGTGAGTCTTGACACATTTATCTCGTCGGGTGTCAGGAGTTCTCACATCGCCTTAAAGATAGGATGCCTACTTAGAAAAAGGGGCCCTTTGGGGCTTGAATTCTTAATCTACAAGTGAATTTATTTGTTTGTTTTGTTTGTTTACCATGGACCCTGTTAGTTTATGAGAGATCAAACTGAGAAGGAGCTTATATCACCCTAAATCTATATCAGATTTACTGAACCAAGGGAGAATTTTCGCACCGCTAAACAAGTTCTCCAACCACAAGGGTGGCTACTTGAAAAGGGGGATTGTCCAATACAAAAGTAACCTGGGTAGTGTCTAAACGGGGTCACAAAAGACGTGATCCAAATAGAGTGCCCACAGGGGATGAGGCTGCTAAGGGCTTAATCCAAAATCCTAGAGAAGATGACATGGCTAGTCATATATCAAATAGGTATTCGATGGCCAACTCAAGGAGAAAGAGTGGGGACTCACATCTGCCAATAGTAGTGTATCCACCGGGTGAGTCATTGTCAGCATAGAGAACATCAACTAACCTAAGGTGCCCATCGGTTTGCAACAATCAGCCTAGGAAGAAAGCTCGGGGACTCACATCCTCCTATAGCTGAACTGATTGCCGGGATAGTCTTTCTTCAGCCCGACAGGTGCCATCCGACCTTGGGTAACTATTGCGTGAATGCCATTAGAGGACTTATATCGACTCAAATGCATTCAAGATGAAAGGAGACTCTGGGGACTTACTCAACCTCAAATATACTCAACCTGGTCGATGCATGATGGCTAGTTCAAGAAGAAATCTCGAGGACTCACATCTTCTTAAACAAAGTTAACATGAGGTCACATACTGGATACAAAGTGAAGCCTACCAAACTAATAAGATGCTTGTTGGTTTACTATCGTTAAGTGAGAAATAAAGCACGGGGGGCTCACATCACCCAAATAACTAACCATTGGGGTGACAGGTTAGCGAGGTAGCATGTAAACCCGACCTAGAGCAGCTAATGAGTGAGTGCCAGAGGGGGCTTGCTCCCACATCAAAATAGCTTGATATAAAAGATATGTGTTTATTTTTATGCATGTGTTAAAGGAAATAAGATGCCTCTCGGGTACTCCTACACCTAACCTAGAACACGCTCAAGGATTTTGATGAAATGGTGCCATGGATGGTAGCCGGGATTCCCACTAAGAAAAGATGTCACTTGGGTTCTCTTATACCTAACTTAATTTTTCTAATCAAAATAGGATGTTTCTTGGGTTCTCTCACAACTATTCTAATAGCGGCAAGAGATTTTGTTTGATTATGTTTGTGTTGTGAAAGAGGGATAAGATGCCGCTGAGGGACTCTTACACTTATCTAAACACGTCATGGTGGATTCACAAGACAAGCAAACAATGCTTTGAAAGAAGAGAAGATTTTGATGAAATGGTATCAAATTTTTGCTCTTTTTTTTTATATTTGTTTTCAAACAAGTTTTATGGGTAATATTTCTTCAAATAAAGCCCATTAATTGGAAGCATCGGGTGTTCCCCTTTACAATCAAAAAGTTGATAAGATCCTCCTTGGTAGGCCTTCTCTATGACATAGGGTCCTTCTCGAGTGGGTTCAAAATTGCCCCCGTCTTTTGATGAGCAACAATTGGTCTCCTTAGGACTAAGACAAACTCTCCTACTTGGAAAGACTGAGAGCATACCAGCTTATTATGAGCTTGAATCATTTTGGCCTTGTACAACTCGAGGTTATGGCACGCCCGTAGGAAACTCTCATCAAAACCTTAGAGCTCTTCTAACTGTAACTTTGCATTCTTCTCTATAGTGATCTTGCTACCTAATGCCATAATTAGGGATGGGAGTTAAATTTCTAAAGTTGAAACCCATACACTAAGGAAAATGAGGTAGATTGAGTTGAAGTTCGGTATGTGGTATGGTAGGCCCACAAGGCTCCAACTAACTGCTCATTCCACTGCCACATATTGTCATTAAGAGTCTTTTTAGTATTTGGATAAGAGTTTTGTTGAATGCTTCTACTAAGCCATTTTCTCTGGGATAGTAGATGGTGGAGTATCTCCAGTCTATACCATGTCTTTTGGCGAAGCTGTTGATCTTGGTACTTTTGAATGCAGTACCATTATTAGATATAATTCGTTGAGGCACCCTGAACTTATATACATTATGGTTCCTAAAAAATTGAAGCACATGCTGAGTTGTGACCTCTTTGAGTGGAATTGCCTCCACCCACTTGAAAAGTAGTTGGTGGTAGCTAAGATGAACTGGTGACTCTTAGAAGATGGAAGATCGATCAGACCCATAATGTCGGTACCCCAACACTCAAATGGCCATGAGGCCAATATAGGGTGTAGAATGTTGGGTGGTTGGTGGAGGACCACATTGTGTACCTAACACTGATGGCATCTCTTAGTTACATTTATGCAATTTGTAATCATCAAAGCCCAGTAGTATCCTAGTCTTTTGATCTTCGTCTTCATCTTCAGACCGAATTGGTGCACTCCGCATAGACCTGAATGTACCTTGGTTATAAGCCACGGGATTCATGTTTGTCTAAATAACATAATCATATTTGATCAAAGGATTGTTGATATAGGGTTCCATCAATGAGAGCAGAGGAGAGAGCTCTCTATTTCACTTGATGGGCTTATAAATTTTCAAGTGGTAGTTTCTCGATGTTCAAATAGTCTATGAATGGTTTCCCCCAATCCAACTCCTTGTCCTTATGGGCAACTACAATCTCCCTTTCAAGCGAAAGTCTCTCGATGTGTTCAGCATTAATATAAGATAGGACTTGTCTATTTTAGACTCTTATTGAAATGGTCTCATCTTCCATACATGCCAATTCTTTGGCAAGTTTGGCCAAAGCATCTTCTTCTGCATTCACTACTCAGGGAACCTTGTGGATGGTAACTTCAGGAATTTGGGCCAACAACTTCATGGTATAGTCATGGTAATGATGAAGTTTTGGTTCGAGAACCTTGTAGGATCTGACAATCTGATTGATGACCAACTGAGAATCCCCGAAGATGTTGATGCTATTGACTCTTATTATGATGGCTAACTCCAAATCAATAATCAAAGCTTCATACTCGGCTTCATTGTTTATGTAGGGGTTGGAAAGATAGTATGAGAATCTCATCACATCATGGTCTGGGATTAGGAGAACTATTCCTACTCTTGCATTTCCTAGAAGAGTAGATCATGGTGCTTCCCCTTTATGAAAAGAAGCTGCACCATCAAAGTACATCTCCCAACGGTGATTGTTAACCTCTCCTAAGTTCATGATTTGTTTGTCAGGGAGATCGTCACTAAGCAGAGAATTAGCAGGAAGTAGGTGTGTTGCTAAGAAGTCTGCTAGTGTCTTCTCCTTTTATCACACAAAGGGGTACGAATGTAATATCAAACTATGAGAGAATCATGGACCATCGTGCCAAACATCCGAATAGTGTTGGCCATGTCATGAGATATTGCAGTGGATTGGTTCTAGAGATCAAGTTCACCTTATGATAAAGCATGTAGTGTCATAACTTTTTAGAGGTGAAGATCAAAGTTAGGCAATGTTTCTTAATAGGTGGATAGTTTGCTTCAATAGGAATAAGATGATGGCTGAGGTAGCAGAGAGCGCTCTCCTTCCCTTCATCATTGGCTTGGGCCAACATAGCATCGAGAGAGTAGTCCAATGTAGTAGTGTAGAGAATGAGTGGCATGCCCGGGATAAGGGATGCTAGAACTGGTGGCCTCACCAAATATTGCTTGATGTCTTCAAAGGCATGCTAACACTTGTCATCCCACTTGAACTTGGCATCCATTTTGATAAGTGTTGAGAAGGGTTTGCATCCGATGAACCGATGACACTTAGAATAAGGAGGATCAATCTGACCCACTATGTCAGTACCCCAACACTCGAATGGTCATGATGATGATGATGTAGGATGTAGAATGTTGGGTGGTTGTGTAGAACCACATAATGTATTTGACATTGGTGGCATCACTTAGCCATATCCATGCATTCTTTGATCATCAATGGCCAGTAGTATCCTAGTCTTCTAATCTTGGCTTTCATCTTTGGACAAGATTGGATCCACACAATCCTGAGTGTTCCTCAGTCATGATCTTAAGGGCTTCATGTTTGTCTAAATAATGTAACCACATGAGATCAAAAGACCGTCAGTACAAGACACCATCCACAAGAGCATAAAAAAGTGCTCTACGCTTCATCCGATGCCCTTGGGACTTCTCTTGAGGTAGTTTGTCTTTATTTAGGTAATCCATGAATTATTTCCTCCAATCTAACTCCTCATCCTTCTTGGTAATGGCAACCTCCCCTTCAAAAGAGTACTTTTTGATGAGTTCAATATCAATAAAAGATAAGACTTGTATATTTTGGACCTTTATTGATATGGACTCATCCTCTAGACATGCCAACTCTTTGGCATGCTTGGCCAAAGCATACGCTATGGTGTTCTCTCCTTGAGGAATCTTATAAATGGTAACCTCTAGGATTTGGGCCAATAACTCCATGGTGAACTTGTGGTAGTGATGGAGCTTGGGGTTTATAACCTTACAGGACCCATCAATTTGGTTGATAATTAGCTGAGAATCTATGAAGATGTTGATGTCCTGGATGCTTAGAGTAATGGCTAACTCCGGACCAACAATCAAAGCTTATTTAGATTCTTTGGTGATTGGACAGATGATATAAGAATTTTATCACATCGTAGTCCAGAGTTAAGAGAACTATTCCTACCCCTGCCTTTTCCTTGAATAGTAGATTATGGTTCTTCTCCTTTTTTAGAGGAAGCCACACCATCAAAATATATCTCCCAATGGTGAATGATTGTATCCCCTAAGTTCATGATTTGTTCATCAGGAAAAGCATCACTAGCGAGAGTCGACAAGAAGTGGGTGTCTTTGCTAAGAAATCTAGCTTGTCCTTTCAGGAGGTATGAAGGTAATGTCAAACTGTGAGAGGATCATGGATCATCATGCCAACCATCTGGATAGCATCGGTCGTGTCATGATATATTATAATGGATTAATCTTAGAGATTAAGTTCACCTTATGAGGTAGTATGTAGTGCAGAAGCTTTTGGGATGCAAAGATTAAAGCTAGGCAATGCTTCTTAATGTGTGGATAATTAGCCTCAATAGAGATTAGACGATGGTTGAGGTACTAGAGTGTGTTTTCCTTCCCTTCATCATTGGCTTGGGCCAACAAAGCATCAAAGGAGCCATCTAATGCAGCAGTGCAAAGTATCAGTTGCTTGCCCGAGATAGGGGCTGGTAGAACCAGCGACGTCATCAGATAATGCTTGATGTCTAAGAAGGCATGCTCACACTTGTCATCCCACTTGAACTTGGCATCCTTTTTGACAAGTGTTCAGAATATTTGACATCTTCCGATAGGTTGGATATAAAGCATCTTAGATATGCCAATCGCCCTTGGAATGATCTGAGTTGAGTTAAACTTTTAGGGGGTGGCATTTCTAATATCGCCTTGATCTTCTCAAGATCAATTTCAAATCTATGGTGTCAGACAACTAACCCAAGAAATTTTCCTAAAACTACTCTGAATGCACACTTCAGGAGGTTCATTTTGAGGTAAAATTGTCTTAACTATTCGAAAACTACTCTCAAGTCAAAGAGATGGTATTCCTTTTCTCTACATTTGACCACGAGATCATCGACATAGCACTCGACTTGATGATGAATGAGTTTGTCAAAGATTCGAGTCTAAAATAAAATGAAAACCTAAACTAAAACCAAAACCTAAACCTAAAAATAAAATAAAATAAACTATTAAAAATAAATTAAAATAAAATAAATAAAAACCTAAACTAAACTCAAAATATAATAAACCTAAGAAAATAAAAAAAAAATAAAATAAAACTAAATATAAAAAAAAAATGAAATAAAACATAAACCTAAAATAAACCTAAAATAATTAAAAATAAAACCAAAATAAATAAAACTAAAAAAAAAACCCTAAACTTAAAAAAAAAATAAATTAAACAAAATAAAATAAATCTAAACCTAAGTTAAATTAAACTAAACTAAAATAAATAAAACATAAACCTAAACCAAAACTAAATAACATAAAATAAACTAAAAATAAAACTAAGCCTAAACTAAAAAATAAAACCTAAAAATAAACCTAAAATAAAAACCTAAAACCTAAACCTAAAAAAATAAAATAAAAACATAAACCTAAAATTAAAATAAAAATAAAGTAAACCTAAAAAAATAAAATAAAATAAAATAAACTATAAACCTAAACCTAAACCTAAATCTAAAACAATATACTAAAATAAAAAACATAAACTAAAATAAATAAACCGAAAATAAATAAACTAAGTAAATAAAAAAAAAAATAAAGTTAAAATAAAATAAAAATAAAATAAATTAAAATAAATAAAATAAACTAAATAAACTAAATAAACCTAAACATACCATTTACTTAATTTTTTTTAAAAGAAACCTAAACCTAAACCCTAAAACTAACCCAAACCTAAACTGCAAACCCTAAACCTACAAAAACCATAAACCCTAAACCTAATCTTTAACCCTAAATGGTAAAACCATAAACCCTAAAACCATAAACCTTAAACCCTAAACCCTACTCTAAAATCTAAACCTAAACCCTAAAACCATAAAAAAAAATAAAAAAACCCTAAACCTAAACTTAAATTAACTAAATAAATTAAAAATAAACTAAACCCTAAACCCTAATAAATCTAAACCTAAACCTAAACTAAAATAAACCTAGATGGCAACAACACCATTAACCAAGCTCAGTAGATCTAGTGGTGGAGGAGGCAAACTATCATAGTGGTGGTGGGGATCCAAGGTGCTAGTGGATATGGAGGTGGTGGTCGGCAGGTGGTATGGAGGCGAGAGGAGAGCAAGGTTCTGGTCGTAGTGGTGGCGAAAAGATCAATGTATCAAGAGTTTTTGATTTGCTCTATGCTTCCCACTTTTTATCTATGTCATCGCTTTTGTCTTATAAAACTTGGTGTGTTACTTGCTTGATGAAATCGAAAAGAAGAAATTTTGAATCTGAAATTGTTCTCGGTTAATAAAAAACCAAAAACCCTTCACCCTATACTAAAACTTGAATTGTATGCCAAAAACATAAACCTTAAACCCCGAAACCTAAACCCTAAAAACCCTATACCCAACCTAAACCAAACCTATGCCACAAACCCAAAAAACAACAAACCTACACCTAAAAACCACAAACCCAACCCTAATCTTTAACCCTAAATGGTAAAACCATAAACCCTAAAACCATAAACCTTAAACCCTAAACCCTACTCCCAAAACCCTAAACCCTAAACCCTAAACCATAAACCTAAACCTAAAACCTAAACTAAAACTTAAATTAACTAAATAAATTTAAAAATAAACCTAAATCCTAAACCCTAATAAATCTAAACCTAAACCTAAACCTAAAATGGGTAGAACTAAAAAACCATTAACCAAGCTGTAGATCTAGTGGTGGAAAACTATCATAGTGGTGGTGGGGATAAAGGTGCTAGTGGATATGGAGGTGGTGTAGCAGGTGGCTTAGGCGAGAGGAGAAGAGGTTATAGTAGTGGTGGCGAAAGATCAATGTATCTAGTTTTTGATTTGCTAATGCTTGCCACTTTTATCATGTCATCGCGTCTTAAAACTTGGTGTGTTACTTGGTTGATGAAATCGAAAAGAAATGTTGAATCAAATTATTCTCTAATAAAAAAAACCAAAATAACTATACTAAAACTTGAGCTTATGCCAAAAAAAACCTAAACTTAAACCACAAACCTAAAAAAAACCCTAAAACCTAAAATAACCCATGCCTAAAACCCAAACCCAAACCTAAAATCTAAACCCTAAACTAATCTCAAAACCCTAAATTAAACCCTAAAACCACAAAAGCTAAAACCTAAACCTAAACAATTAAAACCTAAAATAAAATAAATAAATAAAAAACTTAAATATATATATATATACCTAAACAAAACCTAAACCTAAAGAAAATAAAATAAAATAAAAGTAAACTAAAATAAAATAAATAATCCCTAAAATAACTCAAAAATGAAAAAAAAATACAAAACTAAATAAAATAAAAATAAAATAAAAAATAAAATAATTAAATTAAATAAAACATGCAAAATAAAGTTGAAATAAATAAAATAACCTAAACCCTAAACTAAAAAAATACCAAAATAAAAATAAAATAAAGCTAAACTAAAACTAAAATAAAAACCTAAAATAAATAAAACCTAAACCTAAAATAAACTAAATAAACCTAAACCTAAACCCTAAATAAAATAAACTAAAATAAATACCTAAACTAAAAAATACCAAAATAAACCTAAAATAAAACATAAAACCTAAACCTAAAAATAAAATAAAAAAAAATAAACTAAACTTAAAATAAAAAATAAACCTAAAAATATAAAATATAAATAAATTGAACTAAAATAAACTTAAACTAAACTCAATCTAAAAAAAATAACCTAAAATAAATAAACCTAAAATAAATAAACTAAATAAATATAAATAAACCTAAAATAAAAATAAAAAGAAGCTAAAATAAATAAAAAATATATTAAACAAACTAAATAAATCTAAACCAACCACTTTGGTTAATTTAAAAAAATAAAAAATAAAAAAAATAAAAAAACTATAAATCTTAAACCCTAAACTATAAATCCTAAATCGTAAAACCCTAAACTCTAAATTGTAAAACCTACAACCCTAAACCCTAAACTATAAACCCCAAACCCTAAACCCTAAACCCTAAACCATAAACAAACTCTAAAAAAACCTAACTAAATAACATCCTAAATAAAATAAAATAAATTAAATTAAATTAAAACCTAAACTAAAATCTAAATCTAAAATAAAATAAATTAAAATAAAAATTAAAATAAAATTAAGACTAAACCAAAAAAAATAAATCTAAGAATAAAATAATAATAAAATTAAAACTAAACTTAAATAAAAAAATAAATTAACCTAAAATAAAATATAAACTTAATAAAATCTAAATATAAAAATAAACTAATAATAAAACCTAAAATAAATAAAATAAACCTAAATTTTAAACAAAATAGAAACCTAAAATAAAAATAAAATAAACCTAAACCTAAACTAAAATAAAATAAACTAAAATAAAAACTAAATCTAATCCTAAATAAATAAAATAAACTAAAAATAAACCTAAACCTAAACTAAAAATAAAACCTAAAAATAAACCTAAAATTAGAACCTAAACCTAAACCAAAACAAAATAAAACCTAAACTATACCTAAAAAAAAAACCTAAAAAAATAAAATAAATAATTAAACCAAAAAAATAAACATAAAACTAAACCTAAACCTAAAAAATAAACTAAAATAAATAAACCTAAAGTAAATAAACCAAACTAAATAAAAATAAAAAATAAACTTAAATAAAAATAAAAAATAAAATAAACTAAATAAACCTATATCTACTGGTTTACCTAATGTTTTTTTAAAAAATAACTCTAAACCCTAAACCCTAAATCTTAAACCCTAAACCCTAAATTTAAAACCCTAAACCCTAAACCACAAAACCTAAACTAACCCAACTAAAACTCCTCTTGCTCTGGCGATTTTGTTTTCCCCTTTTTTGATCCTTCTCCTGGTTTTGGTGATCCTTCATCATTTTCATTCATTTCCTGTTAGTCACTTATTCTGCCATGCGTGTGCAATCCCTATAGCTATCCATGATGGCAGTTGTCCCTTTGGCCTCGCAGCCCATCACTTCCTCCATGGTTGTGCCCTCTACGGCTTTAGATTTCATGGTTTTCGGACACAACTCAGCTCCTTCGTTAAATCATTTAATGAAACACTCTCTGGTAAGAATATCTCACCCTCTGATTTGGTGAACCTAATTTCCACTTTGTTTTGTGGCATCCCTGTGATTATGTGCTTGGATCTTGATCTTGAGAAGTTGGTTAAGCCCTACGAATTTACTTTAGTGGGCAAATTTACTTTGCGGCAACCTAATATGGCCAATATCCACTCATTTTTCCATAATCATAAGCTTTCAACGGCATTCTCTATTGGTTTGATTGATCCAAGGCACATTTTGATTCAGCTTACTAACAATTTAGATTATTCAAGTATTTTTTTTATGTCGATCTTATGTTGTTTTCAATTATCAAATGAGTCTTTTAAAGAGGTCTCCCCTTTTTGATATGAAAGAGGAATCACCGATTGTTCCTGTGTGGCTGG
Source organism: Cymbidium sinense (assembly GCA_021442155.1). Lineage (NCBI taxonomy): Eukaryota > Viridiplantae > Streptophyta > Magnoliopsida > Asparagales > Orchidaceae > Cymbidium > Cymbidium sinense. Next base: position 150,353 of record JAKCPB010001277.1, read on the forward strand.
ATTTTCCTAATATGAGGATTCATTATGTTACGCATCAAGTTCTTTTTACTGTTGGGACTCTTTTGTCGGCCTCTTGATGATCAGGAGATCCTCGACCTTTATTGTGATTTTGGGTGAAAATTGATATTTCAAAAACACCCTAAGGAAGTTTGGATTGGTTCTAAAAGTTTGTTACTTTCAAAAGTTGAATTTGAGAATTTTCCTATTTTTTTCGTTGACTATAAAATTCATGGGCATGATGATTCAGAATGCTTTGTGTTGCACCCACAACTTAAAAAGAAAAATTTAATTGATCCTAATCCTATCTCCAAATTGATAAAGTTAGTAAATCTATTTATGCGCCTAAGGTTAATCAAAATGGGAATACTTCTTCTACCTCTTTGGAACCTACTGAATTGCTCAATGAAGTGCTCAATGATGATACTCTTAATTTTCAATATGAGCAGGTAAAAGATATTGCTAATGTTGCTCATAATGTTGAATATGATGGTTTGGCTATTAGTCCTTACTTACATAATAACTTTCCTCCTCAAGATATTGATTCTATTCAAGCTACCTTGCCTATCTTGACTGCTGAACATGAGGAGGAGCATGTGACCCTCAATGGTAATTTGAATGAAAAATTGATGATGGAGGAAAATCTGGAAAAAAATTCTGAAGCTGATCGTGGTATTTGTTCTCTTAATGGTATTACTACCTCCCCTTCTCTTAATCCCAAGATTGGCATGCATGCTAATCCGACCTTTCAGCTTGATCTCAAAATTGAGGAAAGGGAAGTTATCATTAGAAATGCTTTGACTGACTTTGATCCTATTCTTAATACAACTAATCCTCTTCTATGGTGATTCTTTGGACAAAATTGACCATTTCAAACTATTTTTAAAAAAGAAACCTTAAAAGAAAAAAATGTTTCCTAATAACTCAACTAGATCTACTAGATCGTTCCTCATCTCATAAATAATGGTCCTTTGCATTGGACTTTACTTTTTTAATCCCTTTATTTATCTTCTTTTCCTTTATTTTATATTTCCTTTATGTTTAACTCTCTTATTTGGAATGTTCGAGAGATTGGGACCCTCATTGATTGTAACCATTTTAGAAGTCTCTGACATACTAATAATATAACTTTACTATTTGTTATTGAACCTCACATACATTCTTCTAAGATCAATCATGTAGCTAGAATGCTCAGCTTTAATAACTTGTTCTATAATATTAGTAAAATTTGGTACTTTGGAATAATTTAGTCAATGTATCCATCCTTGATGATCTCCGAAGTTGTCAATGTCCACATCTCATTGGGTGATTTCTTCTAGGCTTTTTATTTATGCTTCTTGTAACAGGGCTGGTAGGAATATCCTTTGGGATAATTTAAGAACTTTTGCTTCAACTGTTAATAAACCTTGGTTGGTTGGGGGTGATTTCAACACTATCCTCTCTTCCTCTAAAAGAAGGGGTGGTTGTTCTCCTAACATTCATTCTATGGAAGATTTCTCTAATATGATTCTTGATTGCAACCTTATTGACATTGGCTACTCTGGTTCTAAATATGCTTGGCATAACTCTAGACTCTGGCAATGGCTTGATTGGACTCTTTTTAACTCCCTTTGGATTAATAAATGGCCCAGTACCTTTGTTGAGCACTTGAGCAGAACTTTGTCCGAACATGCTCCTCTTTTGATATCCGTTAAAAATAACTCTAATAGATAATCCTCTTTTACCTCTTTCAGATTCCAAAATATGTGGATTCAGCACCTTGATTTCTTAAATGTTGTTTCCACCAACTGGGTGGCCCCCTACACCCTGATAATTTTGTTTAGGGCTTGATTAGACTCTAGTTTAAGCTTAAAAGACCTAAACAAAACCTTATTTATGGAACAAGCATTGTTTTAAAAATATCTTTTCTAATATCAAAAACATGGAACAATTGGTTTGTTGTCTTGAAAATGATGTCCTGATTGATTCTTTTAAACTGAAAGATTTGAATGAAACCAAAGACAACCTAGTTCTTATCAGAATATGAAAGAAATTTACTGGTGATAATAGGCTACTAGTAAACATATTGCCGATGGGACATAAATACTAGATATTTTCATGCTCTAAACCATAAAAAGAGAGCTTTAAACTTTATCCAAAAAATTAAAAGTAATAATGGAAATTGGATCACCGACATAATGAGATTAAAGACATTACTAATCATTTTAGAAATTTGTTAAACAAGAGCCATACATTGAGGCTATCTCCAACTCTCATTTGATTCTTTTAATAATTACCAGTGATGACAATCATTTGCTTACTATGTTGCCTACAAAAGTTGAGATTGGTAAAATTCTTAATAACATGAACACTAATTCTGTTGCTAGTCTGTAATGCTATACTACTCAATTTTTTTAGCATTATTGGCCTATTATTAAGTATGATTTAGTTGACACTATGGTTGATTTCCTTAATGGTAATCCTCTACCTAGATATTTCTCTAGCACTTCCATTGTCCTTATACCCAAAATTGATAATCCTAAATTTTAGGGTGATTTCAGACCTATTAGTCTATGCACCTTCTTCCATAAACTAATTGCTGATTTACTTGCTAGTAGAATTAGTCCTCTTCTTCAAAAAATTATTTCTCTCAACGAAACTGGTTTCATTAGAGGTAGAGCTATATCTAATAATATTCTCCTCGCTCAAGAGCTGATTCATGATTTAGATGCCTCTAATAGAGGTGGTAACATCCTCTTTAAATTGGATATCTCTAAAGCTTTTGACAACATCTCTTAGGCTTTCCTTTTTCAAATTCTACATTTGTTTAACTTCTTTGATAAATTCATCTCCCTAGTTAAAAATTATATAAGTAATGATTGGTTCTCTATTATTCTAAATTGTGAGACCTTAGGTTTCTTCCCTTCTTCACATGGTTTGAGCAAGGGGATCCCTTATCTACCTCTTTTTTATTATTGCTATGGAATATCATTCTAGGAGCCTTAATGACCTCTTCATGAACAATCCAAGCATGTTTTCAGAACTCTTGGTGGTATTCCTATCTCCCACCATAGTTTTGCTGATGATTTCATTATGTTTTCCAATGCTTCCATTCACCACATTAAAAACATTAAGAACTTCTTAAATAAATTTGGGAAGGAAAGTGGTCTTTCTATTAATGAAGGCAAAAGCTATTTTATTCCTTCCTCTAAAATATCTAATAACAAAATCAATCAAATCTTGAGAATCACTAATTTTCTGCAACAACAACTTCCAATTAAATATCTTGGTGCTCCTATTTATAAAGGTAAGAAAAGATCACATCTCTTAGATGAGTTAATCCAAAAAATTACAAATAAAATTTGTTGGGAATTTCATTTACCTCATTTGGTGGTAGACTCACTTTGCTTAAGAGTACCCTTAACTCCATGCCTTTATATCTTATTCAAACCATTGTTCCTACTAATTCTACCTTAAATGAATTGAGCCCTCAATAAATTCTTCTGGGATTAAACAACTCTACTAAAAGGATGCATTGGACTTTGGTATAAAAGATGTGGCAACCTTGTAAGGAGGTCTAAAGCTATTACATTCTCTCATAAACTTTGGTGGAACTTAGAGCAACAATAGTCTTTGACTAAATTCATGACTACCAACTACTATGTGGTAAGCATCTTCTCATTTGTCCTTAAGGTGGGTGATTCTCATGTATGGAAAAGACTTTGTTCCATCAAATGGGAAGCTGAATCCCTCATTTCTTGAGGGGTTAACTCTGGATCTTCTTTCTTTTGGCAAGACAGCTCGACTGGTAGTGGTTCCATTGATGACTTATTATCTTCTCACACCACTGCTGCTATTAAAGTGAACTCTTTCTAGCTGAATAATAAATGGAATGAAAGTAAGCTTATTGGTTATATTCCTACCTCTCTTTAGATAAACTTACTACATCCCTATCATTTCTAATCATCATCGATTCTTTTAAGCTATCTCAAAATGTGATTTTAACCTTAAAGATGTTTGGATTCATATTAGAGAATCTCATGGTTTCTCAAACGTGTTTTTTAAACTTTGGAATAACACTATCCCTATTTCTTATTATGTCCTAACTTGGAGAATTCTGAAAAATTTTATCCCTATTGACTCTTTGATGTGGAGTAAAGGCTTTCATTTACCTTCAAAATGCTATTACTGTTTTCACATTGAGAATGTGAACCATGTGTTTATCAATGGTGCCATTGCCTCCAAACTATGGGTTTGGTATGATGAGCTCTTCAATATTGACCAATTTAATGGCTCTTTATCCTTATATGAACTTCTTGATGTTTATTTTCAAAATACTATTAAAGGTCACATTAAAGTGATAACTGCCATCACTCTTATATGGTTCACATTGATAGAGAGAAATGATGCCAAACATCATGGGATTCCTATGAACCACAAAAGGATTATTGCTAGAATTAAAGATAAAATTTATGTTTTATTTAATGCCAGTTTAATTAGCAACAATCAATTTAAAGGTTGTAAATTTGTGGCCAACAAACTGGCCTTAGCTTGCTTGAGTTTTCCAACTATAAGGAAGATAAGATTCTCTTTTGGATAAAGCCTCATAACAATATTTTCAAAATTAATACTGATGGCTCCATTTCTCAAAATGCTTTTAGCTGTGGTGGCATTTTCAGAAACATTAAAGGTAATTTTATTTGAGCCTTTGCCTACATACTTACAGCATGTTCTGTTATCTTTGCTGAATTAATGACTGTTAACAAAGCTATTGAGATTTGTTTACAAAAAGGTTGGCTCAATATTTGGATTGAGGTGGATGCCCTTTTCCTGATTGATATGTTGACTTCCACCAATGTAGGAAATATAGATTTATATTACCTCCTCAATCATACTAGAGCTCTCCTATCTTAAGTTTGTTTCAAAGTCACTCATGTTTGGCATGAAGGTAATGTGTGTGCTGATTACCTTGCTAATCTGGGTGCTAGATTAGATTACATAACTTTCTTTGATCAGCTTAATCTTTCTAAACAATTGCATGGATTGGTTAATTTAGACAATACTGGTTTACCCTATCTCAGAGATTAATCTCATTTTTATGCTTTTTGGTCTATTAGTGGTTTTCCTTACCTATACGTTCAATCTTCTATTTTATTTCTATTGCTACTCAATTTTTCTAATGAATTTCTCCAAAACTATTATCTGGTTATCCTGTAATGGAGGCTCTTGCCTCTATAGCCTCAATTATTGGTTTGCTGTTATTTGTCTAGCTACATGTTGGGTTCTATTGTATTTTCTTTTTTCCTTTACTAAATGGGGTTATGCCTCCTATTTCTCTAACCTACTAGTTTGTGCTGCCCCTTTTCCTAACCTGCAGGGACATATTATGCTTGCCATCACTGTTGTTTCATTGCACTATTGGGATTGTTTCTTGCCTCCCATTCTTGTTATCTTTATTGATGTGGTTTGCTTAGCTTCTAGTCTATTTTCTCTTAATCTGAAGGAATTTAGTGCTATTATTTTTTTGATTCTAACTTTTGTTCAATGTAGTAATGGTACTGCCTACATTACCCTCTGTCAGGTTAAGTATTTGGTTTGTTGTTTTGCTATCTCAATGGACTTTCACCAACAATCCATGAAGATGTATGTCTATGCTTAGTGTAATGATAACTGACCAACAAAGCCTCATATTCCCTTCATTGTCGGTGCAAGGATTAGATGATATAAGAATTTTATCACATCGTAGTCCAGAGTTAAGAGAACTATTCCTACCCCTGCCTTTGCTGGAATAGAAGATTGTGGTTCTTCTCCTTTTTTGGAGGAAGCCACACCATCAAAATATATCTCTCAATGGTGAATGATTGTATCCCCTAAGTTCATGATTTGTTCATCAGGGAAAGCATCACTAAGCAGAGAGTCAGCAAGAAGTGGGTGTGCTGCTAAAAAATCTGTTAGCGCTTGTCCTTTCACCGCACGGAGGGGTATGAAGGTAATGTCAAACTGTGGGAGGATCATGGATCATCGCCAACCATCTGGATAGCATCGGTCGTGTCATGATATATTATAATGGATTAATCTGGATTAAGTTGACCTTATGATGTAGGTTAATATGTAGTGCTTTTGGGATGCAAAGATTAAAGCTAGGCAATGCTTAATGGGTGGATAATTAGCCTCAATAGAGATTAGATGATGGTTGAGGTACTAGTGTGTTTTCCTTCCTTCATCATTGGCTTGGGCCAATAAAGCAAAGGAGTCATCTAATGCAAAAAAGTATGAGTTTTGAGATATGGAACCAATGCCATCGTAATGCTTGATGTCTAAGAAGGCATGCTCACACTGTCATCCCACTTGAACTTGGCATCCTTTTGACAAGTGTTCAGAATATTTGACATCTTCCCGATAGGTTGGATATAAAGCATCTTAGATATGCCAACCGCCCTTGGAATGATCTGAGATGAGTTAAACTTTTAGGGGGTGGCATTTCTAATATCGCCTTGATCTTCTCAAGATCAATTTCAAATCCATGGTGTCAGACAACTAACCCAAGAAATTTTCAAGCCTCAATGCACACTTCGGGGTTCATTTTGAGGTTAAATTATCTTAACATTCAAAACTACTCTCAAGTCAAAGATGGTCTTCCTTTCTCTACATTTGACCACGAGATCATCGACATAGACTCGACTTGATGATGAATGAGTTTGTCAAAGATTCTGTCTAAAATAAAATAAAACCAAAAACTAAAACCAAAACCTAAACTTAAAAATAAAATAAAATAAACTAATAAAAATAAATTAAAATAAAATAAATAAAAACCTAAACTAAACTCAAAAATATAATAAACCTAAGAATAAAAAACCTAAATAAAATAAAAACTAAATATAAAAAAATGAAATAAAAACATAAACCTAAAAATAATTAAAAAATAAAACCAAAATCGTAAACTAAAAAAAACCCTAAACTTAAAAAAAAAATAAATTAAACAAAATAAAATAAATCTAAACCTAAGTTAAATTAAACTAAACTAAAATAAATAAAACACAAACCTAAACCAAAACTAAATAACTTAAAATAAACTAAAAATAAACCTAAGCCTAAACTGAAAAAATAAACCTAAAATAAACCTAAAATAAACCTAAAACCTAAACCAAAAAAATAAAATAAAACATAAACCTAAACTTAAAAAATAAAAATAATAATAAACCTAAAAAATAAAAAATAATAAACTAAACTAAAAAATAAACCTAAACCTAAACCTAAATCTAAAAATAATATACTAAAATAAAACCTAAACTAAAATAAATAAACCTAAAATAAATAAACTAAACTAAATAAAATAAAATAAAGCTAAATAAAATAAAATAAAATAAACTAAAATAAATAAAAAAAATAAACTAAACCTAAACCTATTTATTTAATTTTTTTAAAAGAAACCTAAACCTAAACCAAAACTAACCCTAAACCTAAACCTACAACCCTAAACCCTACACCCTAAAACCCTAAACCCTAAACCCTATCTTCTTAACCCTAAAAAACCATAAACCCTAAAACCATAAACCTAACCTAAACCCTACTCCCTAAACCTAAACCTAAACCCTAAACCCCAACCATAAACCCTAAACCCTAAACCCAAAACCCTAAACCTAAACCTAAATTAACTAAATAAATTAAAAAATAAACCTAAACCCTAAACCCTAATAAATCTAAACCTAAACCAAAATGGGCGAACCTACATGTGAACAACTAACCAAGTAGATCTAGTGGAGGAGAAAGAGGAGGCAAGGTTATCGTAGTGGTGGTGGGGATCAAGGTAGATATGGAGGTGGTGGAGAGTATGGAGGAGAGGAGAGATGAGGTTACAAAAGTGGTGGCGAAGGGAGACGTTCAATGTATCTAGAGTTTTGATTTGCTATGCTTCCCACTTTTATCTATGTCATCGCTTGTCTTAGAAAACTTGGTGTTTACTTGATGAAATCAAAAGAAGAAATGTTAAATCAAATTGTTCTTTAAAAAAAAACAAAACCCTTCACCCTATACTAAAACTTGAACTATATACCAAAAACCTAAACCTTAAACCGAAACCTAAACCCTAAAAACCCTATACCCTAAACCCTAAACCTTAAACCCTAAGCCCTAAAAACACAAAACCCAAAACCCAAAAGCCAAAACCCTAAAACCCTAAACCCTAAACCCTAATCCCTAAAACCCTAAAAACCCTAAACTAAACCCAAAAAGCTAAACCTAAACCTAAACTAAAAACCTAAAATAAAATAAATAAATAAAACTAAACTATATAAATAAATATAATATAAATATATAATATATATATATATATATATATAAAAGAAAAAAATATATATATATATATATATATATATATATATATATATATATATATATATATATATATAACCTAAACTAAAACCTAAACCTAAAAAGAAAATAAAATAAAAATAAAAACTAAACTAAAATAAAATAAATAAATGCCTAAATAACTCTAAAAAAATAAAAAACATAAATAAAGAAAACTAAACCAAAAAAAAAAATAAAATAAACCTAAAATAAAATAAAATTAAAATTAAATAAAAACCTGAACTAAAAAAATGAAGTTGAAAATAAATAAAAAATAAAACCTAAACCCTAAACTAAAAAAAACTAAACCCAAAATGAAAATAAAATAAAGCTAAACTAAAACTAAAATAAACTAACCTAAAATAAATAAAACCTAAACCGAAACCTAAAATAAACTAAATCGAAACCTAAACCTAAACCCTAAATAAAATAAAATAAACTAAAAATAAATCAAAACCTAAACTAAAAAATAATACCTAAAAATAAACCTAAAATAAAACATAAAACCTAAACCTAAAAAAATAAAATAAAAAACATAAACCTAAACCTAAAAATAAAAAAATAAAACCTAAACAAAAAATATAAAATATAAATAAATTGAACTAAAAAATAAACTTAAACCTAAACCTAAATCTAAAAAATAACCTAAAATAAATAAACCTAAAATAAATAAACTAAATAAAATATAAATAAACCTAAAAAATAAAAAATAAAAGAAGCTAAAATAAATAAAAAATAAATTAAACAAACTAAATAAACCTAAACCAACCACTTTAGTTAATTTAAAAAAATTAAAAATTAAAAAATTAAAAAATAAAAAAACCATAAATCTTAAACCCTAAACCATAAATCCTAAACCGTAAAATCCTAAACTCTAAATTGTAAAACCTACAACCCTAAACCCTAAACTATAAACCCCAAACCCTAAACCCTAAACCCTAAACCATAAACCTTAAACTCTAAATCCTAAAAACCTAACCCTAAACTAAATAAAACCTAACCTAAATAAAATAAAATAAATTAAATTAAATTAAAACCTAAACTAAAACCTAAATCTAAATCTAAAATAAAATAAATTAAAAAATAAAAATAAACTAAAATAAAATAAAGAAAAACCTAAACCAAAATAAAAAAAATAAACCTAAGAATAAAAAAATAATAATAAAATTAAAACTAAACTTAAAATAAAAATAAAATAAACCTAAAATAAAATATAAACTTAATAAAAATCTAAATATAAAAAATAAAACTAATAATAAAACCTAAAAATAAATAAAAATAAAACCTAAATTTTAAACAAAAAAATAGAAACCTAAAATAAAAATAAAATAAACCTAAACCTAAACTAAAATAAACTAAACTAAAATAAAGAAAACCTAAATCTAATCCCTAAATAAAATAAAATAAACTAAAAATAAACCTAAACCTAAACTAAAAAAATAAAACCTAAAAATAAACCTAAAATTAGAACCTAAAACCTAAACCTAAAAAAATAAAATAAAAACCTAAACATAAACCTAAAAAAAACTAAACCTAAAAAATAAAATAAAAATAAAATTAAACCAAAAAATAAACATAAACTAAACCTAAACCTAAAAAATAAACTAAAATAAATAAAACTAAAATAAATAAACCAAACTAAATAAAAGTAAAAAATAAACCTAAATAAAAGTAAAAAATAAAATAAACTAAATAAACCAAAACCTACTGGTTTACCTAATGCTTTTTTTAAAAAATAACTCTAAACCCTAAACCCTAAATCTTAAACCCTAAACCCTAAATTTAAAACCCTAAACCCTAAACCTAAACCCTAAAACTAACCCCTCAAAACTCTTTATCTGGATGTTTTCCCCTTTTTGGCGATCCTTCTCCTTGCAGTTTTTGGCGATCCTTCATCATTTTCATTCATTTCCTATTAGTCACTTATTCTGCCATGCGCGTGCTATCCCTATAGCTATCCATGATGGCAGTTATCCCTTTGTCGCAGGCCACTTCCTCCATGGTTGTCACGACTTCATTTCATGGTTTTTCGACTGACATAACTCATACTGTTAAATCATTTAATGACACACTCTTTGGTACAAATATCTCACCCTCGATTGGTGAACCTAATTTCCACTTCATTTGTGGCATCCGGATTATGTGCTCGGATCTTGATCTTGAGAAGTTGGCTAAGCCTATGAATTTACTTTAGTGGTAAATTTACTTGAACCTAATATGGCCAATATCCTCTCTTTTTTTTATAATCTTAAGCTTTCAACTGCATTCTCTATTGGTTTGATTGATCCAAGGCACATTTTGATTCAGCTTACTAACAATTTAGATTATTCAAGTGTTTTTTTATGTCGATCTTATGTTGTTTTCAATTGTCAAATGCGTCTTTTAAAGAGGTCTCCCCTATTTGATATGAAAGAGGAATCACCGATTGTTCCTGTGTGGCCGGATTTTCCTAATATGAGGATTCATTATGTTATGCATCAAGTTCTTTTTACTGTTGGGACTCTTTTTGGTCGGCCTCTTCAAATTGATCAGGCCACCGTTGTGAGATCCCGACCTTCTGCTGTTCGATGGGTGAAAATTGATATTTCTAAAAAACACCCTAAGGAAGTTTGGATTGGTTCTGAAAAGTTTGGTTACTTTCAAAAAGTTGAATTTGAGAATTTTCCTATTTTCTGTTTGCACTATAAAATTCATGGGCATGATAATTCAGAATGCTTTGTGTTGCACCCACAACTTAAAAAGAAAAATTTAACTGATCCTAATCCTAATCTCCCAACTGATAAAGTTAGTAAATCTATTTATGTGCCTAAGGTTAATCAAAATGGGAATACTTCTTCTACCTCTTTGGAACCCACTGAATTGCTCAATGAAGTGCTCAATGATGATACTCCCAATTTTTAATATGAGCAGGTAAAAGATATTGCTAATGTTGCTCATAATGTTGAATATGATGGTTTGGCTATTAGTCCTTCCTTACATAATAACTTGCCTCCTCAAGATATTGACTCTATTCAGGCTACCTTGCCTATCTTGACTGTTGAACATGAGGAGGAGCATGTGACCCTCAATGGTAATTTGAATGAAAATTTGATGTTGGAGAAAAATCTGAAAAAAAATTCTAAAGCTGATCATGGTATTTGTTCTCTTAATGGTATTACTACCTCTCCTTCTCCTAATCCCAAGATTGGCATGCATGCTAATCCGACCTTTCAGCTTGATCTTGAAATTGAGGAAGGGGAAGTTATCATTAGGAATGCTTTGACTGACCTGATCCTATTCTTAATACAACTAATTAGTCTCTTTTGGATGGTGATTCTTTGGACAAAAATTGACCATTTCAAACTATTCTTAAAAAGAAACCCTTAAAAGCAAAAATGTTTCCTAATAACTCAACTAGATCTAGTAGATCTGGTTCCTCATCTCATAAATAATGGTCCTTTTGCATTGGACTAATTACTTCTTTTTTAATCCCTTTATTTATCTTCTTTTCCTTAGCTTATTTTATATTTCCTTTATGTTTAACTCTCTTATTTGGAATGTTCGAGAGATTGGGACCCTCATTGATTGTAACCATGTTATAAGTCACTGCCATACTAATAATATAGCTTAACAATTTGTTATTGAACCTCACATACATTCTTCTAAGATCAATCATGTAGCTAGAATGCTCAGCTTTAATAACTTCTTCTATAATATTAGTAATAAAATTTGATACTTTTGGAATAATTTAGTCAATGTATCCATCCTTGATGATCTCCAGCAAGCTGTCAATGTCCACATCACATTGGGTGATTTTTCTGCTCTAGGCTCCTTTGTTTATGCTTCTTGTAATGTGGTAGGAATATCCTTTGGGATAATTTAAGAACTTTGCTTCAACTTAATAAACCTTGGTTGGTTGGGGTGATTTCAACACTATCCTCTCTCTTCCTCTAAAAAAGAAGGGGTGGTTGTTCTCCTAACATTCATTCTATGGAAGATTTCTAATATGATTCTTGATTGCAACCTTATTAAACATTGGCTACTCGGTTCTATTACACTTGGCATAACACTAGACTCTGGTAATGCCTTGATAGAACTCTTTTTAACTCCCTTTGGATTAATCAATGGCCTAGTACCTCTGTTGAGCACTGGAGAAGAACTTTGTCCAATCATGCTCCTCTTTTGATATCCTTTAAAAATAACTCTAATAGATTATCCTCCTCTACCTCTTTTAGATTCCAAAATATGTGGATTCAGCACCTTGATTTCTTAAATGTTGTTTCCACTAACTGGGTGGCCCCCTACACCCTGATAATTTTGTTAAGGGCATGATTAGACTCTAGTTTAAGCTTAAAAGACTTAAACAAAACCTTATTTATGGAACAAGCATTATTTTAAAAATCTGTTTGCTAATTTTAAAAACATGGAACAATTGGTTTGTTTTCTTGAAAATGATGTCCTGATTGATTCTTTTAAACTGAAAGATTTGAATGAAGCAAAAGACAACCTAGTTCTATCAATATGAAAGAAACTTCTAAAAGGCTAGTAAACATATTGCTGATGGGGACATAAATACTAGATATTTTCATGCTCTAAACCATAAAAAGAGAGCTTTAAACTTTATCCAAAAAATTAAAAGTAATAATGGAAATTGGATCACTGACACTAATGAGATTAAAGACTCTATTACTAATCATTTTAAAAATTTGTTAAACAAGAGCCATACATTAGAGGCTATCTTCAACTCTCATTTGATTCTTTTAATAATTACCAATGATGACAATCATTTGCTTACTATGTTGCCAATGAAAGTTGAGATTGGTAAAATTCTTAATAACATGAACACTAATTTTGTTGCTAGTCCAGAATGCTATACTACTCAATTTTTTCAGCATTGTTGGCCTGTTATTAAGTAGGATTTAGTTGACATTGTTGTTGATTTCTTTAATGGTAATCCTCTACCTAGATATTTCTCTAGCACTTCCATTGTCCTTATACCCAAAATTGATAATCCTAAATTTTAGGGTGATTTCAGACCTATTAATTTATGCACCTTTTTTCATAAACTAATTGCTAAATTACTTGCCAATAGAATTAGTCCTCTGCTTCAAAAAATTATTTCTCTCAACCAAACTAGTTTCATTAGAGGTAGAGCTATATCTGATAATATTCTCCTCACTCAAGAGCTGATTCATGATTTAGATGCCTCTAATAGAGGTGGTAACATCCTCTTTAAATTGGATATCTCTAAAGCTTTTGACAACATCTCTTAGGCTTTCCTTTTTCAAATTCTACATTTGTTTGGCTTCTTTGATAATTTCATCTCCCTCGTTAAAAATTATATAAGTAATGCTTGGTTCTCTATTATTCTAAATTGTGAGACCTTAGGTTTCTTCCCTTCTTCGCATGGTTTGAGCAAGAGGATCCCTTATCTCCCTCTTTTTTTATTATTGTTGTGGAATATCTTTCTAGGAGCCTTAATGACCTCTTCAACAACAATCCAAGCATGTTTTCAGAACTCTTGGTGGTATTCCTATCTCCCACCATAGTTTTGCTGATGATTTCATTATCTTTTGCAATGCTTCCATTCACCACATTAAAACATTAAGAACTTCTTAAATAAATTTGGGAAGGAAAGTGTTCTTTCTATTAATGAAGACAAAAGCTATTTTATTCCTTCCTCTAAAATCTCTAGTAACAAAATCAATAAAATCTTGAGAATCACTAATTTTCAACAACAACTTCCAATTAAATATCTTGGTGCTCCTCTTTATAAAGGAAAAGATCACATCTCTTTGATGAGTTAATCCAAAAAATTACAAATAAAATTTTTTGGGAATTTCATTTACTCTCATTTGGTGGTAGACTCACTTTGCATAAGAGTACCCTTAACACCGTGCCTTTATATCTTATCCAAACCATTGTTCCTACTAATTCTACCTTAAATGTAATTGAGCCTCCTTAATAAATTCTTTTGGGGATTAAACAACTTAAAAGGATGCATTGGACTCTTGGTATAAAAGATGTGGCATCCTTTGAAGGAGGTCTTGGTTGTAAGCCAATCGTGCATTCTCTCATAAACTTTGGTGGAACTTTAGAGCAATAATAGTCTTTGGGCTAAATTCATGACTACCAAGTACTACTAGGGTAAGCATCTTCTCATTTGTCATTACAAGGTGGGTGATTCTCACTTATGGAAAAGACTTTGTTCCATTAAATGGGAAGTTGAATCCCTCATTTCTTGAGGGGTTAACTCTGGATCTTCTTCCTTTTGGCAAGATAGCTGGACTGGTAGTGGTTCCATTGATGACTTATTATCTTCTCACTCCACTACTACTATTAAAGTTAACTCTTTCTAGCTGAATAATAAATGGAATGAAAGTAAGCTTATTGGTTATATTCCTACCTCTTTTTAGATAAACTACTAGCATCCCTATCATTTCTAATCATCCCGACGATTCTTTTAAGTTGTCTCAAAATAGGTGATTTTAACCTTAAAGATGTTTGGATTCATATTAGAGAATCTCATGGTTTCTCAAATGTGTTTTTTAAACTTTGGAATAACACTATCCCTATTTCTTATTCTGTCCTAACTTGGAGAATTCTAAAAAATTTTATCCCTGTTGACTCTTTGATGTGGGGTAAAGGCTTTCATTTACCTTCAAAATGCTATTACTATTTTCACATTGAGAATGTGAACCATGTGTTTATCAATGGTGCCATTGCCTCCAAACTATGGGTTTGGTATGATGAGCTCTTCAATATTGACCAATTTAATGGCTCTTTATCCTTAGAGAGAAATGATGCCAAACATCATGGGATTCCTATGAACCACAAAAGGATTATTGCTAGAATTAAAGATAAAATTTGTGTTTTATTTAATGCCAGTTTAATTAGCAACAATCAATTTAAAGGTTGTAAATTTGTGCCAACAAACACTTAGCTTGCTGAGTTTTCCAACTATAAGGAAGATAAGATTCTCTTTGGATAAAGCCTCATAACAATATTATCAAAATTAATACCGACCTCCATTTCTCAAAATGCTTTTAGCTGGTGGCATTTTCAAACATTAAAGGTAATGTTATTTGTGCCTTTGCCTACCCACTTACAAAGATGTTTTGTTATCTTTTTGAATTAATGACCTTAACAAAGCTATTGAGATTTGTTTACAAAAAAGGTTGGCTCAATATTTGATTGAGGTGGATGCCCTCGATTGATATGTTGACTTCCACCAAGGTGGGAAATATAGATTTATATTACCTCCTTAATCATACTAGAGCTCCCTATCTCAAGTTTGTTTCAAAATCACTCATGTTTGTGAAGGTAATGTGTGTGCTGATTACCTTGCTAATCTGGGTGCTAGATTAGATGACATAACTTTCTTTGATTAGCTTAATCTTTCTAAACATTTGCATGGATTGGTTAATTTAGACAATACTGGTTTACCCTATCTCAGAGATTAATCTCATTTTTATGCTTTTGGTCTGTTAGTGGTTTGCCTTACCTATACGTTCAATCTTCTATTTTATTTCTATTGCTACTCAATTTTTTTGATGAATTTCTATAAAACTATTATCTGGTTATCCTGTAATGGAGGCTCCTGCCTCTATAGCCTCAATTGTTGGTTTGCTGTTAATTGTTTAGTTGGGTTCTATTGTATTTGCTTTTTCCCTTACTGAATGGGGTTGTGCCTCCTATTTCGCTAACCTACTGGTTTGTGCTGCCCCTTTTCCTAACCTGCAGGGACATATTATGCTTGCCATCACTACTGTTTCATTGCACGATTGGGATTGTTTCTTGCCTCCCTTTCCTGCTATCTTCACTGATGTTGTTTGCTTAGCTCTATTTTTTTCCCTTGATCTAGAGGAATTTAATGCTATTATTTTTTTTGATTCTTACTTTTGTTCAATGTAGTAATGGTACTGCCTACATTACCCTCTGTCAGGTTCAGTATTTGGTTTGTTGTTTTGGTTACTGGTTGAATGGACTTTCGGGTTTTTATGTTCAGTAGGCTAACTATTGTGGTTAGTTTTTTGACTGGTCTTTTGCTCTATTATTTATTGTGTGGTTAACCTTATTACATGTGCCTTTGCAGTTTGTATATATCTGCTATTTCATTTCACTCTTGGATCTCTTAGACTTGTGAAATTACTATTATGATCATGCTATTAACAAGGTGGTTGTAACATCTATATGACCCCGAATGACTTTCTTTACGGGCTATTTTCCGCCAAGAGGTTTCATCCGGATAGGGATGGTGTTGCTTGTATCAATGGATTTTGGATTATTATGTTCAGTGACTATTGTTTTGGAATCCTTCCCGGCCTTTTGTTCGTTGATTGTGTGGTTAACCTCATTATGCCTTTATATATGGGTTTATCTGGTTGAGTTTACTCTTGGATCTATTAGACATGTATAATTGTTGTTGTGATCATGCTATTAATAAGCTGGATGTGGTCAAGATGTTTCATCTGGGTAGGGATGTTGTTGGCTATGCATTCTCATGCTATGTTGGCATTGGCTAGTGATACTTATCTTATAAGGGATTGGTGTCATCCCTTTACATTCTGATCTATGCTGCCTTCTTTTCTATAGTGTATGTGGCTATGTTTTGGTATGCATGTACTAAGGATCATTTAAATTTCATCCAATGGTTGTTTTTCCCAAGTTTGTAGGCTATGATGAGGGATGATTTCACTCATTTTTGGTAGTAGCACTTGTGATGTAACCCTTCCTTTGAAGTTTGGATGCTCATTTGTTTCCAATTTTGTGTGACTGAGCCTGAGCCTATTTTCACACATTTCTCTATAATTCTATCATTTTATTTTTATTTTACTTTCAATTTGAATTGTATCACTTTAACTCTGCTAACTTTTTTATAGATGTTTACAGATTATGTGTTATTTTCTTGTGTTCCTTCTCTGGAGGCATAAGCTTCTCTCAACCTCAAGAGCTTTTGATGAAGGTGGTCCAATGGCTTCTCTTTTGATCATTTTATATCTTTGCTTTCCTCACTTTTTTTTTCTTTGTTTTGATTAGTGGGATTTACTATAAGTAATTAGCTTTTTGACTAGTTATTTTAAAAATTTAAACTAACCTTAAACCATAAACCCTAAACCTACAACCTAAAAAAACTAAACCTAAACTAAACCTAAAAACCCTAACCCTAACCCTAAACTCTAAACCTAAAACCTTAAACCCTAAACCCTAAACCCAAATCTAAACCTAAAACCCTAAAACCTAAACCTTAAACTTAATCCTAAATAAACCCTAAACTAACTCTAAACTTGAACCCTAAACCCTAAACCTAAAACCTAAACCTAAAAGCTAAAACACTAAACGCTAAACCTTAAACCCTAAACCCTAAAACCTAAAACCTAACAAAACTATAAAACTAAATCAAACAAAACTAAAACCTAAACCCTAAACTATATATACCATAAACCTTAAACCCTAAACCTCAACTAACCCTAAACCTAAACACTAAACACTAAACACTAAAAGGCTAAAACCTAAACTTAAACTAAAAAAACCTAAAATAAAATAAATAAAATACCTAAACCAAAATAAATAAAAAAAATAAAATAAAATATAAATCCTAAACTAAATTTAAACCTAAACCTAAACTAAAAGAAAAAATAAAATAAAAAAATAAAACTAAACTAAAATAAAATAAATAAAACCTAAACTAAACTAAAAAAATAAAAAACTAAAACTTAAAAAATAAAATAAAATAAACCAAAATAAAATAAAATAAAACCTAACCTAAAAAATAAACCTAAAATAAATAAAAAATAAAACCTACAAAACTAAAAAAAACTAAATCTAAAATAAAAATAAAATAAACCTAAACCTAAACTAAAATAATAAATAAACCTAAACCTAAACCTAAAATAAAATAAACTAAACTAAACCTAAACCCTAAATAAAATAAAATAAACTAAAAATTAAATTAAACCTAAACTAAAAATTAATACCTAAAATAAATCCCAAAACCTAAACCTGAAAAAAATAAAATAAAAACCTAAACTTAAACCTAAAAATAAAAAAATAAATCCTAAACCTAAAATATAAAATAAAAATTAAACTAAACTTAAATCTAAACCTAAACCTAAAAATAAAATAAAATAAATAAACCTAAAATAAATAAACTAAATAAAATAAAAATAAAAAAAAATAAAAATTTGCAAAAATAAAAAATAAAATAAACTAAAATAAATAAAAAATAAACTAAATAAACCTAAACCTACCATTTTAGTTAATTTTGAAAAAAATAAAAAATAAAAAATAAAACAAATAATAAAATCTAAACTCTAAACCTACAACCCTAAACTCTAATCCGTACATCCTAAAACATTAAACCCTAAACCCTAAACCCTAAAACATTAAACCCTAAAACCTACAATCCTAAACCCTAAACCCTAAACCCTAAAAACCTAAAAACCTAAAAACCTAACCCTAAACTAAATAAAAGCTAAAAATGGAATAAATAAAAAACCTAAACCTAAAAAAAATAAAAAAATAAAAAATTTAAAACCTAAACTAATAGTTAAACCTAAATCTAAAAATAAAAAAAAATAAAAAAATAAAGATAAATTAAAATAAAATATAGAAAAACTTAAACCAAACTAAAAAAATAAAATAAACCTAAGAATAAAAAATAACAATAAAATAAAAACTATATGTTAAATAAAAATAAAATAAACCTAAAATAAAATAAAAATTAAATAAAAACCTAAACCTAAAAAATAAACATTAAAACAAATAAAAAATAAAACCTAAATCCTAAACTAAAAAAAGAAAAACCAAAACCTAAAATAAAAAATAAATTAAAACTATACCTAAACTAAAATAAACTGAACTAAAATAAATAAAACTTAAACCTAAAATAAACTAAACTTAAACCTAAACCTAAATCCTAAATAAAATAAAATAAACTAAAAAGAAACCTAAACCTAAATTAAAAAATAAAACCTAGAAATAAACTTAAAATAAGAACCTAAAACCTAAACCAAAAAATAAAATAAAATAAAAACCTAAACATAAACCTAAAAAACCTAAACCTAAAAATAAAATACAAATAAAACTAAACTAAAAAAATAAACATAAAACATAATCCAAAACCAAAAAAATAAACTAAAATAAAAAAAAATATAAACTAAAAGAAATAATCCTAAAATAAATAAACTAAACTAAATAAAATAAAATGAACCTAAATAAAAATAAAAAATAAAATAAACTAAACAAACCAAAACCTATTGCTTGGCCAAATTTGTTTTTTGAAAAAAAAACTCTAAACCCTAAACCCTAAACCCTAAAACTAACTTTAAACCCTAAACCCTAAACCTACAACCCAAAACACTTAACCTTAAACCCTAAAAAACCCTAAACCCTAAACCCTATACCCTAAACCTAAATAAAACCAAGCTCTAACCTAAACAAAACCCCAACCTAAACCTAAAACCCTAAACCCTAAACCTAAACCCTAAAACTTAAACTCTAATCCTAAACCTAAACTAAACTAACCTAAACTAAGCTAAAAATAAAACTAAACCTAAACCCTAAAACCTCTAAACCTAGGTATAAACACTAAATGTTAAACCTCCCTAAACCTAATTAAACCTAAAACCCTAAACCCTAAACCTTAAACCATAAAACCTAAAACCTAAACCTAAACTAAATATAACCTAAAAAATACATAAATTAAAACCTAAACCTAAAGAAAATTATAAAATAAAATAAAATAAAATCCTAAATTGAAACTTAAATGTAAATCTAAAAATAAAATAAAATGAAAAATAAAATAAAATGAAAAATAAAAAAAACTAAAATAAAATAAAGAAATACCTAAAATAAACTAAATAAATAACCTAAGAATAAAAACCTTAATAAAATTAAAACAAAATGTAAAATAAAAAAATAAAATAAACCTAAAATAAAATAAAATAAAACTAAATAAAACCAAGACCTAAAAATAAACCTAAAATAAATAAAAAATAAAACCTAAATCCTAAACAAAAAGGCAACCTAAACCTAAAATAAAATAAAATAAACCTAAACTAAAACTAAACTAAACTAAATAAAATAAAACTAAACCTAAACCTAAAATAAACTAAACCTAAACCCTAAACTAAATAAAATAAAATAAACAAAAATATAAACCTAAACCTAAACTAAAAAATAAAACCTAAAAATAAACCTAAAATAAATACCTAAACCTAAAAAAATAAAAAACCTAAACGTATAAAATAAACATAAAGCTAAACCTAAACCTTAAAATAAACCAAAATAAATAAACCTAAAATAAATAAACCAAACTAAATAAAAATAAACCTATAAAATAAAAATAAATAAATTAAACTAAAATAAATAAAATAAATAAACTAAATACCTTAACTTTTTTTTTTTTTTAAAAAAAATCCTAAACCCTAAAACTAACCCTAAACCTATACCCCTAAAGTCAAAAAAAACCCTAAACCCTAAACCATAAACCCTAAACCTTAAACCATAAACCCTATCCTTAACCCTAAACCCTAAACCCTAAAACCTTAAACCCTAAACCTGAAACAATCCCCTAAACCCTAAACCTTAATAACCCTAAATGCTAAAACCTAAACTAACCATAAAGCTTAAGCTAACCCTAAACCCTAAACCTTAAAGCCTAAACATTAATCCCTAAACCCCTAAATAGTAAACCCTAAACCCTAAATGCTAAACCCTAAAACCCTAAACCCTAAACCCCTAAACCCTAAACCCTAAAACCCTATTACTGATTATAACTTTTTGGATTTCTTGTTTTGGGGATTAAAGGATTCTTAGCCTCTTCCACTGATTATTTATGTTGTTTTGTCCTCTGTACTATTTTTTACTATTTTTATTTAATGCTAGCTTTCTTTTGTGTTATTTTCTCTCTTTTTTTGCTTTTCTGCCTCCTAGTTGGTTTACCTGATCTCCCATTTTTGGCTGTTGCCTTTCTTTTATCTGTTCTTATTATGATGCTCATGGCTTCTATGCCTGCTTGGGGCTTTGATCAATTTTCTTTGCCCTCTATTTTGTTGTCTTTGGTTACTACACAGTTATGCAAATTACCCTATTTTTTGATGGATGTATCAACTATGGTCTTATGATTCCCATTACGGCTTCTATTCTCTGTATTGCTATTGCCTCCCCTCAGTCCTGCTTGTTTCATTCTCAGGAGCCCTTTATTTACTACCTTGTCAATCAGATGGATGGTTTACTTGGCTATTATGTTATGCTGGCTGAACTATTGTGTTGTGCTTATAGTTGCAATACTATTTTTCTTTCAGATCTATTGCTCACTATTAGGTTAATTTATTTGGGTTGTGCCTATGCTGTTTGGTTTGGTAGGGTGACTCAAGTTTTCTTGGCTGTATTAGCCTTGTCTTTCTTCTATTCTATTTAGGCTAGGAATATTTGATTTACCACTATTATTATTAGCTGGAAGTTTACATCTGATGCTATTGCTTGTAACAATTTTTTACCTCTGGTGGGTTGGATTCCTTTTCAAGGTGATCTTACTATTTGGGAGATTACTTAGCAGCTTCTTCCCTATCAATGTTGGGGTAGTCTTGATGATGCTACCTTCTTTTGGAATCGGAGGCAATTAGTTTACTGGGTGATTATCAGTCTTGCTTCTTTTCTTGTTTGCTTCTCTACTGCTTGGTCTGCTATTAATGTCTGGGGGTTTCCTTTTCATGGTGGTCTTACTATTTAAGAGTTGTTGGCTTCTCCTTCTCCATCTTTATTAAATTTTGTTGATGCTATTTTTCATGGAATTGGTGGCAATTAATTGACCGGGTGTATAGTGGCTATTCTTTCTATGTTTGTTTGTGCTTATTATGCAGGTACTATGGCACTAAGATCATATGATCTCCATTCCTTGGCGACTGCCTTCCACCAGGTATGTAGGCTATGATGGCTGGGATGACTTCACTTATAATTTTGGCTAGTAGCGGCAACTATGATGTAACCCTTCGTTGGAAGTATGGATGCTCATGTTTGTGGTTGCCTCATTCTTGTGGTGACTGAACCTGAGCCTCACTTCTCAAACTCGTATTAATTTTTTATTATTTTTATTCCTACTCATTTCTTTCAGCCTTCTTTTTTATAATTGTACTAATTTTACTCTCTAACTTTATTCTAATTTTTATTGTCTAGCTGCTTACAGGTTCCTTTATTGGTTCTTTGCAGGTTAATACTTTGTTGGCTTGGCTCTTCTCATCTTCTCAAGCTTCTATCACTGTGTGCTCTTTGCTTTTTCTTATGGTGTCATTGTATCTTTTTTTGTTACTTTCTTTTTTCTTTTGCTTTTCCTTTTTGTTGAATGTACTTAGATAGGGGATTTACTCTCTAGGTTGAATGTAGCTCTTCAGCAGGTGAAGTTTATCCCCTTTAAGGACCTTGTATCCCTTTCTTGTGGCAATAAAATTCCCCATGGGTTCCCTAAAACCCTAAACCCTAAACCCTAAAACCCTAAACCCTAAACCCTAACCCTAAACCCTAAAAACCTAAAAACCCAAACCTAAACTAAATAAAACCTAAAAAGAAAATAAATAAAAAAACCTCAACCTAAATAAAATAAAAAAATAAAATAAAATAAAAATTTAAACTAAAACCTAAACTTCACATAAAAATAAAATAAAAAATAAAAAGAAACAAACATAAAATAAAGAAAAACCTAAACTAAACTAAAAAATAAACTAAACATAAGAATAAAAAACCTTAATAAAATTATAACCAAAGGTCAAATAAAAATAAAATAAACCTATAATAAAATAAAATAAAATTAAATAAAACCTAAACCTAAAAATTAGCCTAAAATAAAACCTAAAATAAATAAAAAATAAAACCTAAACCCTAAACTAAAAAAACTAAACCTAAAATAAAAATAAAATAAACAAAATAAAATAAAACTAAACCTAAACTAAAAAAAAACTAAACTAAAATAAATGAAACATAAACCAAAACCTAAAATAAACTAAACCTAAACCTAAACCCATGCTACATAAAATAAATAAACTAAAATAAACCTAAACCTAAACTAAAAAAGTAAAACCTAAAAAAAATAAACATAAAATAAAAAACCTAAAGTTTAAAACTAAAAAAATATAATAAAAAACCCAAAAATAAACCTAAAAAAACAAACTAAAATAAAAAAAAACAAAAAATAAATAAACCTAAAATAAATAAACTAAACCAAATAAAAATTAAAAATAAACCTAAAATAAAATTTAAAAATAAATTAAACTAAAATAAATAAAAAATAAACTAAATAAACCTAAACCAACAAGTTTACTTAATTTTTTAAAAATAAAACCCTAAACCCTAAACGCTAAACCCTAAACCCTTGAACTAACCCTAAACTCTAAACCCTAAATCTACAACCCTAATATTAAACCCTAAACCCTAATCCTAAACCCTAAACCCTAAAAGAATAAACCCTAAAACCCTAAACCCTAAACCCTAAACCCTACACCCTAAACCCTAAACCCTAAACCCTAAACCCTAAATCCTAAACCCGAAACACTAAACCTAAACCTAAAGTAATTAAATAAATTAAAAAATAAACCTAAACCCTAAGAATGCACAGAACGTTGATGACAAGAACATTATCATCAACTAGGCTTAGTCTAGATTTGGTGGTGGAGGCGAAGGCAAAAGTGGTGGTTATCACTGTGGTGGTGGGGGGATCTGGAGGTGCTAGTGGATATGAAGGTTGTGGTCGGAGCAGTGGTGGTTATGGAGTTAGGAGAAGCGACGGAGGTTACAATCGTGGTGGTCATGGAGGAAGATATTGGGGATATGATGGTGGATCTACTCTGGGTCCGGGTGGTTCGATCGAACCAAGAAATTGAAGGACAGTCGATCCGATAAATAAATAAACAAAAACTAAACCTAAACTAAAATAAACTAAACTAAAATAAATAAAACCTAAACCAAAACCTAAAATAAACTAAACCTAAACCTAAACCTAAACTCTAAATAAAATAAAATAAACTAAAAATAAATCCAAACCTAAAAGTAAACCTAAAAAAAACCTAAAACCTAACCTAAAAAAATAAAATAAACACCTAAACTTAATCCTAAAAATAAAAAGTAAAACATAGACCTAAAAAATAAAATTAAAATAAAACTACACTAAAAAATAAACTTAAACCTAAACCTAAACTAAAAAACTAAACTAAAATAAAAAACCTAAACTAAAATAAATAAACCTAAAATAAATAAACTAAACTAAATAAAAATACAAATAAACCTAAATCAAAATAAAAATAAAAAATAAACAAAAATAAATAAAATAAACTAAACCTAAACTACACTTACTTAATTTTAAAATTAAAAAATAGAAATAAAAGAATAAAAAAACCCTAACCTAAACGCTAAACCCTAAAACTAACCCTAAACCATAAAACCCTAAACTAAACCCTAAATCTTAAAACCCTGAACCCTAAAACCTAAACCCAAAACATACAAACTCTAAACCTAAACCCCAAACCCTAAAACACTAAACCCTAAACCTAAAACCTA
Organism: Cymbidium sinense; assembly: GCA_021442155.1. Lineage (NCBI taxonomy): Eukaryota > Viridiplantae > Streptophyta > Magnoliopsida > Asparagales > Orchidaceae > Cymbidium > Cymbidium sinense. The sequence goes on from JAKCPB010001277.1 coordinate 175,205, forward strand.
AAAAACCTAAACCTAAACTAAATAAAACCTAAAAAATAAAATAAATAAAAAACCTAAACCTAAATAAAATAATAAATAAAAAATAAATAAAACCTAAACTAAAACCAAACCTAAACATAAACCTAAACATAAAAATAAAATAAAATAAAAAAACAAAAATAAAATAAAATAAAATAAAAATCTAAACTAAACTAAAAAGTAAAATAAACTTAAAAATCAAATGCCTAAATAAAATAAAAACTAAATATGAAATAAATAAGAAATATACCTAAAAATAAATAAAAAATTAAACCTAAACCCTAAACTAAAAAAAAAACCTAAAGCAAAAATTAAAAAAAAAAGCGTAAACATAAGCTAAAGCAAACTAAGCTAAAATAAATAAAAACTAAACCTAAACCTAAAATAAACTAAACGTAACAGTTAACCTAAATAAAATAAAATAAACTAAAAGTAAACCTAAACATAAACTAAAAAATAAAATCTAAAAGTAAAACTAAAAAAACCTAAATAAACCTAAAAAAATAAAATAAAACCTAAACCTAAAAAAAATAAAAAAATAAAACCTAAACCTAAAAAATAAATAAAAATAAAACTAAACTAAAATAAACATAAACTAAACTAATCCTAAAACTAAACTAAATAAAAAAAACTTAAACTAAAATAAATAAACCTAAATAAATAAACTAAACTAAATAAAAAAAAATAAAATAAATAAAAAAATAAAAATAAACTAAATAAACCTAAACCTACACTTTTCTTTTTTAAAAAAACCTAAACCTAAACTAATCAATCTTAACCTAATCTAACTCAAAACTCCCTAATTAAAAAATCGAATTAACCTAACTTAAACCTAAACTTAAACTAACCTAAACCCTAAACTAAAACTAAACCTAAATTAAAGACTAAACCCCTAAACTCTAAACCCTTAACCCTAACCCTAAGCCCTAAATCCTAAAATCCTTTGCCCTAAAACCCTAAACCCTAAATCTTAAACCCTAAACCCTAAACCTCAAACCCTAAAAAACTAAAAACCTAAACATAAATTAAATAAAAGCTAAAAATAAAATAAATAATAAAACTTAAACATAAATAAAATAAAAAATAAAATAAAATAAAAATCTAAACTAAAACATAAACCTAAACCTAAAAATAAAATAATATAAAAAACCAAAATAATATAAAATTAAATAAAGAAAATCCTAAACTAAACTAAAAAATAAAATAAACCTAAGAATAATAAATTGAAAAAAATAAATGATAAATAAAATAAACCTAAAATAAAATAAAATAAAAACTAAATAAAAACTTAAACTTAAAAAATAAACATAAAAATAAAAATAAAAAATAAATAAAAAAATAAAAACTAAGCCCTAAACTTAAAAAAACGAAAACATAAAATAAAAGTAAAATAAATAAAATAAAATAAAATAAGCCTAAACCTAAATTAAAATAAACCAAACTAAAATAAAAAAATTATGACTAAACCTAAAATAAATTAAACTTAAACCTAAACCTACACTAAATAAAATAAAATAAACTAAAAATAAATGAAAACCTAATCTAAAAAATAAAACCTAAAAATAAACATAAATAAAAACATAAAACCTTAACCTAAAAAAAATAATAAAAACTAGACCTAAAACTAAAAATAAAAATAGAACCTAAACCTAAAAAATAAAACAAAAATAAAACTCAACTAAAAAATAAATCTAAACCTAAAAAATAAACAAAGATAAAAAACCTAAACTAAAATAAATAAACCTAAAATAAATAAACTAAACTAAATAAAAATAAAAATTAAACCTAAATAAAAATTAAAAATAAAATAAACTCAAATAAATAAAATAAACTAAATAAACCTAAACCTATTTACTTAATTTTTTTTTTAAAAAAAACCCTATACCCAAAATCCTAAACCCTAAACCCTAAACCCTAAAATTAAACCTAAATCCTAAACCCTAAACCCTAAACCCTAAAACCCTAAACTCTAAACCCTAAACCCTAAACTCTAAACCCTAAACCCTAAACCCTAAACTTTAAACCCTAAAACCCTAAACCCTAAACCCTAAAATAAACAATCATAAACTCTAAATGCCAATTCATAAACCCTAAGAATGGGAAGAACCTTGACAATAGGAACTTCACCGTTAACTGGGCTTAGTCTAGATCTGGCGGTGGAGGCAAAGGTGGAGGCGCATCGAATGGTGGTGGGGACTGAGGTGGTGGATATGGTGGTGGTGAGAAATGGTGGTTTTGTGAGAGAGAAGGAGGTTACAACCGTGGTGGTGGCGAAGGGAGAGATCAGGGATATGAAGGCAGATCCTACTACTCGAGAGGTGGGGGTGGTTCTTATGGTAATTAGAGAAACTGAATAAAGGCCAATCCGATTTGCTACTTATTGAACTGTTTCTTTAGAGTAGAGAGGGTTCTACTTATCTAAGGTTTTTGATTTGTTCTAGGGTTGTTTGTTTTTGAACCATGTCATCGCTTGTGTCTTAGGAAAATTGGTGTGCAACTTAGTTAATGAAATCGAAAAGAAGAAATTTTGAATATGAATTTATTCTATTAAAAAACCGAGACCTAAACCCTAAACCCTAAATAAAAGCTTAAAACATAAACCTAAAACCTAAACCCTAAACCCTAAACCCTAAAAAAACCCTAAAACTAAAACCCTAAACCCTAAACCCTAAACCCTAAAACCTAAACCCTAAACCCTAAAACCTAAACCCTAAACCTAAATAAATCCCAAACCCTAAACTAATCCTAAACCCTAAACCCTAAACTAACCCTGAACTTTAAACCCTAAACTAATCATGAAGCCTAAACTAACCCTAAACCCTAAACCCTGAATAAAGATCTCATTAGGAGTAGATATAAAGAATGACCTAATACTAACATAGTTATGGTAGCTAAAGAAAATGACTTCAAGATACTTTCCCTTAAATACTAAAGATTTGAATACTCTAAACATGAACCCAAAATCATATTATAATACCATATATTATAGTATATTGTAGCATCATATATTTGAGCATGCAGCGATGTGTTTTTGGATGTTATAAGATGTGCTTAGTATATTATGATATTGTGCCCTATAGTCTATATTTATATAAATCATAAAAATATTGATTTAATAAATCAAATGATGAAATTTAAATTTGAAGTGGGAATTAAGTTGTAGTACCAAAGGTACTATGCCACTTGTAGTCTAAAAGTAAGATTTTATGTTCAAAATAAATATTATATGTTGTAGCATAGTATAACATCATATATCATAATATATTATTTGCATATTTTAAATTCTTTTTAGTATTTTACAAAATGAGCCTACCCTAGCATTATTTATAAAAATGTTGATTTAGACTTTAAAATGGTGGAATTTAGCCAAATTCATAATAGGTAGAGCATGACATCATATTATATTATTTCAATTTAAAATATGTAAATGATAGGACTAAAATATATAGTTTTTTATTGTTTAGACTAATTTTATGATTTTTTTATCTTAAGCAATCCCTTGTGATGTGATATCCAATATAATATAATATAAAATATTATAGTGTATTATAATATAGGATACTATAACATAGTGTAGCATCATGAATTATAGCATACTATTGTGTATTACTACTAATTATTTAGCATATTTTAGTTTGTTATAGTATGATGTAGTGGAGTTTCTACGGTATAATTCATAAAATATTGATTTATAGAGACGTTGGGATTTGGCCAAATTTATGTTAAGCTTTAGGGAACATCATTGGGGGTGTGCTATGGTGTGTCATTTAATCAAAAGAATGGAATTTTGCATCCAAAATAAATGTTCATTTTTCAACTAAATTTTATAAATGTTTTACTTAAAGTGATTTATTTTAAGGAGTAATGTAAGATAATATATTATATGAATGCATATTAAAATATAATGTACATAACTATATAACTTAACATATATATGAATGTGGTGGTGTGTTACTAAATGTTATTGTAGATTTTAGTATGTTTTACTTTTGTTATAATGCATTAGGTCAAAACTCGGAAGAATTTGGCCAAATTCAAGGTACACACCAAGAAGCAACACCAAAATTATGCAATTTTGTACCATTTCTAATAGAAAAATAACAATTTTACATCCAAAATGAACATTATTCATATTTTGAGAAAATTTGGTTATTTGTTCCTTTTAAGTGATTCTAATGAGGTGTAATGTTAGATAATATATAATATTATAGCAAATTATAATATAACATCATATATTATAATATAATATAGTGTGTTAATTCACACTATAATATGTTTAGCATGATATTGTATAGTTAATTTGAGCTTGCACCATCACAACCCATAAAATGTTGATTATAATGTTAAGATGATGTAATTTGAAGGAATACATTGTTAGGCTTTTGGTTGAAGTATTAAAGGTGTGCATAAGAGAAGAAATAAGATTTGATGAGAATTTCATGTCAAGGACATGGAGGGAGGTGCGCTAGGGGATCACACATGCACTGGACATGACATGTGAGGGGTCTATATCGAGGGCATAGAAGAAGAAAATCTGCTGGTGATAAGGTTTAAATTTAATTTGACTATATGATTTGTGTAAAGAAGATCCGCTAGGGATAAGAATCTAAAACCCACTAGGGATTAAGATCGAATCAACTTTAATTTATTTATTTTTAATGGATGTGGAAGCAGATCTATTAGAGATATGGGCTCGAGTCCGTTGGGGATCGAGTATATGAACCTTCCACTAGGAAGCAGGTTTGGGCTATCCACTGGGAATTGGGATTTGAGTTTGATTTCATAGATTTTTTTTGGAGATGTATCTGCTTGGGATAAGAGTTTGGTTGGATTTCTTTATTTTATACTTTATTAGGGGAGTTGGTTTAATTTGGTTCCATTGGGGAGGTTGGTTTTGAATTTGATTTGTTTACTTGACTTATAAATATAAGATTTGGGGCTCCACTGGGGAGAAGGGTGAGATTTAACTCCACTGAGGAAAATTAGATTGGAATTAATTTAATATGATTTAATGTATGGACCCACTAAGAAGGGGCTATATCAGCCTTGACCTACCTTAATTTTCAAATCTAAAGGGATAGTCTACCAGGTGGAGCTACAACCTAAGGGGTTGGTTTCTTTAGAATATTATCCTAGGAAGAAGGTGTAGACTTACATCTTCTAAAGTGAGGAACAACCCAGGGTGACTGGATGCACACAAATCAAACCACCTAGGCGACTATTGAGTGAATGCTAGGGGACTTATGTCAACTCAAAAGTAGTCGATTAATTTTATCTTAATTTCATGTGATTTGATATGGTTTGTTTGGTTTAGTTTGATTTTGAATTAAGGGCATATCCGCTGGGGATGTGAGCTTGGTCAAATTTGATAGATTTAATTTATGGGCCATGTCAGTGTGCGATGGACCCACTAAGAAGGGGCTATATCAGACTTGTCCTATCTCAGATTTATAAATCCAAAGCAATAGTCTATCAGGGGTAGAGCTAGCCAACCTAAGGGTTGCCTTCGCAGTAATGACTGCTAGGAAGAAGGCATAGCGACTTACTTCTTCTAAAGCGGAACAACCACTGGGTGACTTTGGTAGCACAACAAATCAAACTCAACTTATATCAACTCAAGAGTCAGCGATATAGGAGTTTTGCGACACTACCCTAAAGATAGATACCGCTTGGGAAAAGGTAATGCTGGGGTGTCCTCCTAATCCACAAGTGAATATATTTTTGTTTATTTGTTTTGTGGACCTGTTGGTGTGAGAGGGACCACACTAAAAGGGGCTATGTCATCCTTGACCTATCTCTAATTTCTTTGGACCAAGGGAGAATCGCACATCATCATGATGCTCCAAACCATAGGGTGGTTACTAGGAAAGGGGAACTGTCTAATCTGATAGTAACCTGGGTAGTGTCTAAATGGGATTGTAAAGGACATGATCCAAATATAGTGTCCAGTGGGAGGTGCTACTAGGGGCATTCTTGAGCCCTAGAAAAAAGCCTATAGGTGTACGGGTGGCCAAACTCAAGGAGAAAGCATAGTAGACTTACATTTGCCATGAGTGGTGTATCCTAAGGTGTGAGAACTAACCAACCTAAGGTGTATCGATCAGCATAGTGAGAACCAACCATCCTAAGGTGGTCGCCGGTATGCGATGATCAATCTGGAAAGAAAGCATGTAGGCTTACAACTTTCCAAGCAGAACTGATCATCGGGATAATCTGTTGTCGGTGGGACATATGCTATCTGACCTAGAGCAACTATTAAGTGAGGAGCCCTGTGGAAGGACTAGACCCAGAGTTGAAGGATTCATGAGGGAAGGAGCTGCTAGGGAACTTATTCTAAACCTCAAATATACTCCCGCCATACGAAGGCTAATCTAAGATGAAAGCATAGTAGACTCACATCCTCTTAAATAAGCCAACATGAGGTAGCTTACCTACCACACAAGTAAGGTCTGAAACTAAGCTTGTTGGTGTGCAAGTAAGGAAGGAAAGCATAGACTTACATCCTCCAAAACAAGAAGACCACTAGGGTGACACACAAGCAGGGTAGCACGTCAGCCTGACCTAGAGCAGCTACTGTGTGAGTGCCGCTAAGGGCATTATCTCAACTCAGAGTACCCCAAGATAAAAGATATGTACTTATTTTATATATTTGTGTGTAGTTTGTGTTAGTGTTTTGTTGATGAAGGATAGGACATCGCTCGTGTTTCTTACACCTACCCTAAACACATCCTAGTAGATTCACAAACAAGAATACTTTCATCATGGAAGAGATTGAATTCGAAATGGAATTTTTATTGATGATAATTGTTTTCAAACATGATTTATAATATTTTTTTTTAAGTAGAGCCCACTGATTGGAAGCATTGGGTGCTCTCCCTTATAATTAATAAGCTGATAAGATCCTCCATGGTTGGCCTTCTCTATGGCAAAAGGGCCTTCCTAAATGGGTTCAAACTTGCCTCCCATCTTACGATGGGCAAAAATCAGTCTCCTAAGAACTAAAATAAGCTCTCCTACTTAAAAAGCTCTAGGACAAACCAACTTTTTGTGAGCTTGAATCATTTTAGCTTTGTACAACTCGAGATTTTGGCATGCCAGCAGGCGTCTCTCCTCCAAACCTTCGAGCTCTTCTAACCATAAATTGTTGGGA